>JBBIGC010152140.1:0-18045 GCA_037576955.1 Lepidarchus adonis | reverse complement strand
AAATATGTATAATGTTTTAAATGCCTTTGAAACTTTTCAAATCTATATAAATCCAAATGTGATTAAAGAAAAATAGCAACAGAGTAAATTTTCATTTTAGAAGCTTCTTACTGTTGAGTTTTTGGAACAGGTCTGTGAGCACCTCGTGTGGTCCTCAGGGGCACCCTGGTGCATATGGGCACCATGTTGGGGACCCCGACTCAAGGCAGTATTCAGGCGGAGATATACTGTATACTGTATGTCCAATAGGTTTATAGTAGATAAAATAAATCACAAATTTCTAAGTATATATATTTCTAAAGGTTCTAATGACTTGAAATTATCACCAGCTGTTGTGAACAACTAAACCAATGTAAAGAAATTAAACCATAGATGTCCACACATTATGTTATGTGTAGTACAACTGAATGGCACAAGGAAAAAGTATTAAACACAGGAAGGAGCAAAAACGTCATGGCACCAGCTGAAATCTATCAGTAATTAGAAAGCAATTCTGCCACTGCAAATTAACATCAGATGGTTCAGTCCCAACTGATGGCTATAAAAAGGTGTCTCATTAAGTGACATAAGTAAACATTTTCCAATTCAAGACACATCTGACAATGAGTAAAACCGAGAAGAATTTCTTAACAACTGAAGGTTCCAGTGAGCACTGTTGGGGCCAGAATCCGTAAGTGGAAAGAACATCACTTCACCATAAACTGGGCATGACCAGGTTCTCCCTGTAATATTTCAGACAAGAGGAGTAAAAAGGTTTATTAGAAGAGTTGTCCAAGAACCAAGGACCACTTGTGGAGAGCTTCAGAAAGACCTGGAATTAGTTTCAGACTCAACCACCATTGCCTGTATGCTCACTCATCACACATAGCTGAAGAAAAAGCATGTTGATGCACTTTTAAGTTTGCTGACCAACATTTTAAAAATACTGTGTAAATATAGTCTGGTCAGATGAGACGAAAAATGAACTCTTACATTTCTACATTTCCTCAAAAATTCCACACCAACAGTGAAGTTAGGAGGTGAGAAATTCATGGTGTTGGGATGTTTTTCAACATATGGCACTGACACACTTCATATAACTGAAGGAAGGACGAATGGAAAAATGTCCTGAGATATTCTTGATAAAACTGCTGCCATCTACCAGGACGATGAAAATAAAGCGAGGGTGGATGTTTCAGCAAGACAATGATCCCAAACACACAGCCAAAGAAACTCTCAATTGGCTTCAGAGAAAATTGATTTCTTTGCATGGATGGATTGGATGGTTGTTAACAACATCTGATGAGAATTTCATGTCAATAGCTCCTTTAGAAATATATTTACTTTTAAATTGGTGACATATTCAATACTTATTTTATGTGCTGTATGTCAGCAGAGAATTCAACAGTGTTTTACTTGAAAATTGAAACACTACTGCTGTCGACAGATGTGGGAATTTCCTTAGAGACCAGCTGGAAAATCCATTTGAATCCAACTTAATCTAGAAACTATTATCATCCTTCATGAAAGGTTATGATATCGGTTAAAATTAGTAGAAACCTCTAGGATTACACTGGTGGTGGAAATGAACATGTTTTCATTTTAAGAAGTTATGTGAAGTAAAAAATGCTAAAAAGCATTAATGAGTTCATTCCTGTATGGTTTCTTTCAGGGCTGCATATTGGATCTGTGTTGTCTCCATCATCAGTGATTATTGGCAAGTGTTGGTAAATGGCCTTCTTTCAGCTTTGACGTCAAGAACTTTAACAATGGCTGTGGTTTCAATGTGACTCTTGAGAATAAAGCAATGTCAATATATTGGTGGTTAAGTGGACCTCTTCCTTATCCTCTGCTGAAAGAGTTTTAATGATTCCCTCCTGAAAACACTTGTGCATTATTTATATTCCTTCTAAATGACCATCCATAGACAGATTAAAGCTAAAGTCAGTTCTCAGTCAGACACTGGTCAAAGTGGTATGTTATGAGTTTACTTCTCCATCCCTGGTGTTTAATACAGCACAGTTACAGTTCAGAGGTTTGCATTGTAGATTGCAAGCTATCATGAATTAGCCATGAATTTTTTACATTTAATTTTCTTCAGTTAGCAAAATTTTGTAATTTTATGTATTTATTTATTTAGTCTTTTTTGGGAGGAGGCCATTTTTTTATTGGAAATGAGGGAACAGACATAACTTAAATACAAATGTAACCATGAGTGACCACACTACATGTTTGCTAGTATCTCAGTGCAGACATCCCACCTCTCCCTGAAGTTTGGTTATAGACAACAACCCAGTAACTAATATTTTAAAAGCAAATATGCAATATGAGACAGAGGCCAAATTCGAGGTGGTTAACTACTCCCTAGTGCAATAAGAAAGTTAGAAATTTCAGGTTTCTAAACACAAATATATGCACAATTTGTTGAGCAAGGAACATGGAAGAATCCACATTGACTCACTGTTAAGAATTGATGTACTGTTAAGGTGCAAGAGTCTGTATATTCATTCCTACATAGTGCACTTTGTGACCTGTAGTGCCAGGACAGATACAGTCAAACCACATTAGCTGATGGCAAATTTTCTTTTGTTAAAAAAGAAACTGTTATTTGCATAAACGGTTACATAATGAGTAAAAACGCTGAAAAACATTTTAGCTTTGTTCAACAGGGATGCGTTAGTGATGGGAAAGACCGCTTGCAATTTTCAGCAAATGACCTGTGGGACTAAGCAGATTTTCCCTTTGGCCTCCGTATCAATATTTCAGCACTGTACTCCAGCAAATCACCACTGGCTACTTCATGCTATATGAAAATGATCCATCACCTTCTCAAGGTTGAGAAAATTACACTGAGCTATTCATACCACTCTAAAGTCTCCAACAAGAAAGGAAATTGTATAATTTAAAACAAGGCGTTTGAATAGAATTGGCATGGATGTATAGAAAAAAAGGTTGTAAAATGGTTCTTTACATTCGTACGTCACTATATGGTTCTAGAAACATAACATCTACTGAAAGGGAACTTTTAGGGAACGTACTACAATAATTAAAAAACTAAAAAATTAATCCATTCATACAGATGGTTATTTAAGAGTTGAAAAAGGTTAAAACTGGCCTTTTTAATTTGGAAACAGCTTCAAATAATTAACCAATAAAAATGATACATGAATGAGCTTTCTTGAATCTGCTGTTCTATTATACAATCTTATGCAAAACTTGGGCGCCCCTTAATAAATAAAAGATTTTGTAATTGAAAATATGTTAACACAGTCTCTCTAGGACATGGAAAAAATAAAAATATAAATAAGGCTCTGTGCAAAGGTTTGGGCACCCTAAGAGTTCTCAGATTCTTTTTACAAGGTTTCAGACCTCAATCAGCTTGTTAGATCTGATGCATGGGAACATCTGTAATTAGTAAATGTCAGTTGGTGTCTTCAGATCATGTGCACACACTTGTGGACTATTAAGGTTATAATAGGACTATATCTTTATAGTCATATAATTCCTATACTGTTTATACTCTGTTGCATTCCGATTCATATGTATAATTTCACGGAAGGCTGCCCCCTCAGGCTGAAAGGAATAAAGGGTTCATAAAAAACTCTTTTTCTCAGAGCGGGAAGTTGTGTGTAGTCTTGACATAACTAATCTTTTATCTAAATAATGATTTCCCACACAAAGAATGAGCCAGAAGACCATTTAATATTAAAAACGGAAGAATCTTTACTTACCTTTTCTCAGAAGTTACATTTCAATTGGTGAAAGGAGTACTCGTCCAATCCCGTCATGTTAGAATAAATTTTTTTCCGAAAAGCCGGTAGGCTGGGTGAGCGTCTCTTTGACATGGCCAAGTGTCATACCTTCACGACTCACCAAAGTCCACCCAAGTAGTCTTGTTTTTATGAGAAAACCTCAAAATGTTTTGACTAATGACGGCATGTCACATTCTCTATGCATACGTCAGCCACTGGTCAGTGAATTAGATGAAGTCATCTCCCAAAGAACATTTCCATATTTGGGTTGTACATTCTCTCATGATATCACTCCAGATGCTTGCCTTTGTCCTTGAAATGTCAACATGTAGATTGTTTAGACTTAACAGTCCCTTGCTGTCCATGTACTTAGCTTGCTTATGTCAATTAAAGCTGCTGCTTTGGCTAACTTAGCTTTAGCTGCTAGCTCATGCTACTGCTAACTGCCAATTAAAATCATGTGTGCTTTTTCCAGAAGGTTATAAATACTGGCTTCTCTGTCAGAGTGTCTTCTCCTCAGTGTGATTTTGGACAAGCTGCTCTTAACATTAGAAGGGGTCTGGTTGGAGCCAAGGACAATGCATTTTTACTGGCAAATTATGTTTTTGGGGCAAGGGGAGGTCCCTTCCCCCAACAGGACACTCAACAACCATGGGTTCCTCTAAGCAGCTGTGTAAGACTCTGAAAATGAAAGTTATTGATGCCACCAATGCAGGAGAAGGCTACAAAAAGATAGCAAAGTGTTGTCAGATTTCAGTTCTTTCACTTTCAAATTTTTGCACAGTGCCATAATAATGTTTTCATTTAATTTTTGTTCAAGATTTAAGAGATTCATTCAAGATTCAAGAGGTTTATTCATCACGTGCCTAGCGTACAACAAGCAGTGAAATACATCATTTCACTTTTGAATTTATGGCATAAACAGTAACTATGCATCAATGTTTAATGAAAATATTGCATATTTTTTCTATGTCCTAGAGAGACTGTGTTAACATTGTTTTAATTACAAAATAGCAAAAATCTGTTATTTATCAAGGGGTGCCCAAACTTTTGCATAAGACTGTATATGTTGCTCGGCTTTAATTCTGTAATTTCATGTTTATGGAGAATTCCACTGTTTCTTTAAAATAAATTCTGGTTCATTGTTTATAACTTATTCCCTATACACTATATATATATACACTACTTTTGAGTTTTTGTTATCACCATTTTATTTATAATATATTTTTTTTCATCCTTTCTTTATTTTTATAATTTTTTGCATGTCTATCTCTCTGTGCAGGTTCATAAATACAGTTTTTTTTATTCTGTTTGAATAATTATTTAGGAATAATCAGAATACTGGCTGTTTTACCCATTAATTATTTAATTAAACGAATTTCAATTATTTTAAAATTAAAATCAATAGATTTATTTTAAAAAGTAGAAGAGTAAATATTACCTTCTGGTTACTGAGGTTAAGGTTAATGTTGAGTATATTTATAGTATTACTCATAAATACAGTAATTACAAACATGTGGATATGGGTTTCTTTTTTTTACCACCTCTTGTTTTTAATCACCTGATGATTTCTTGCACTTCCAGCACTGAAGGGAACATTGCACGTCTATGTGCTGCCACTTACTGGTCACTAAAAAATCCTACAACCCATTTGCAGTCGTTGTTACTACTACACATGCTTGAAATACAAGATACACAATCTTAACTGTTTATAAAATTGTTATGCGCAATGGTCTCTAATGTCATTCAGGATAAGGTGTAGTAATGCTGAAGCAGATCTGGGCAACCCTGTATATGGCAATTTCCTGCAATATTTCCTGTTATATATTTCTTTCCATAAATTTAATATGTTGTGAAAAATATATAATATAGAGAATATACTCTGTGACTCAGTGCTGGATCCTGACAGTGCTAAAATCAGTGTGTAGATCTGGAGAACAGCATACATTTAGTTTAGATTAGTTTAGTTTAGTTTAGTTTAGTTTAGTTTAGTTTAGTTTAGTTTAGTTTAGTTTAGTTTAGTTT
The DNA here is from genome assembly GCA_037576955.1 of Lepidarchus adonis. Lineage (NCBI taxonomy): Eukaryota > Metazoa > Chordata > Actinopteri > Characiformes > Lepidarchidae > Lepidarchus > Lepidarchus adonis. The sequence goes on along the minus strand of JBBIGC010152140.1, from coordinate 12,289 downwards.
AGTTTAGTTTAGATTACACTTATACAGAGCAGTTTGCAGAGCATTAAAAGAGCCCTGAATTTTTTCTTGTGCTTCATGGTCAGAAGGGGATGAACTAAATAAAATTATCCAAAAAAAGTACACTTTGGTATCAGTAATATACAGTAGATTAAATGAAACTGGACCCAGAATTGAACCTTGTGGGACTCCTTTGGTTGCCAGGTTGTAAGTTCATTCAGCCATCCATTACCCATACCGCTTAATCTATTTTGATCCGCAGGGGAAGCTGGGCTCGAACCCACACTCCAAGGCAGAGTACACCCTGGACAGGAGGCAAACCCATCGTAGGGCAGGTTGTCTGATTGTATCATTCCAGTAAATCTAAATTCATTAATTTACAGTTTTGTCTTAACCTATTTTTTAAAAAGATTTCTTTAAATCAATAAAAATAAAAAGGTGGGATAATTGTTTTGTCCTATTGGATTGATGGAGGAAAGTTAAACCAGAATAACGTGAAAAATAAATATTTCTATTTCAAAGTAATGCAATAGATACAGGAACGTGCGCAGATATAAATGCTTTATATAATATAATACTATAGATGTTATGTAATAGTTGGTTAATCATGGGAGGTGGTCAGTTTTTTAACCACTGCCACTGATGTTTGGGGAAAAAAATCACAAAAATTTGCTATAATGTGAAAATATTTGTCAAATTTTCTTACATTAAAACCCTTACATCACAAGATATGTGCTAATGAAGAGCATTGACACTTCTGCACTGATGTTATTCACTAGATGGTGCTACTCCCCAAATGAGTTGTAATGAGCAAAAGTCGAAAACCCTCTAGACGCCACCTTGCCACTGAAATATCTGAATTGTTTAGTTCCTCAGAAGTGCTTTGTGTCTACCACATTTCAGGGGGTACTAGCAGAAAGAGACATGCCAATCTAAGGGCGCAAACCTCTTACTGCATATCAGACATATAGGGCAGCTATCGCCGCAACTGGTAAAATGTAAATACATGATCACCCAAAAATTGGTCGAAAAAACAACTTTATCAAATTCTAACGTTTCAGGTGTTCTATTCATCACAGGGAGGCAGAGAAAATACACAGACCAACAGTTCAGATACACCCAGACTTACACAGGACTTCAAAATGGGATGGTTTTGCTCAAATGTGCAGTAAAGTCTTTTATGCAAGTTATTTGTTCCCATTTATCTCAGCAACAAGTGTCCTTCTGCCGCAAAAACACAAGTTAGAATAAATGCAAACAAACAAAAAAGCAGTAAAAAATGACTGATTCCCACTCATTGCCTGGATGTGTGAAACTCTCTCAGCAGCAGCTCTTGATTTAACCACTGATTGAGCCCAAACCAAGGATTTATTGGTTACTACAAATAATTCTATGCTTCCACGAAGAGAACTCTAGAAGTGGTAATCAAACACATTGACCAACGTGCTTCACTGTATTCATTTTATTTATATTGATTCTAATATTAGTGTCTGAAAATAAAAAATGTACACTTACTGCCTCTAAACTACTCTTGCATATGCATTTCTCAGGGGCGTAAGACTTTTTGCACAGTACTCTGTGTATAGTACTGTAAATCAAACTTGATTCTGCATAATAACATTCACATTTACAAAAAAGGGTAAAGGTGCCTTTTTCAGAAATGTCCACTTTAGAAGCATTGACTCAAACAGCATGAGACACAAGATGCTGTTAATATTGTTCACAATGTTTAAAAGCTTTAACATTGAAAGTGTCATAACCAGGTTGGGCAACTCCGATCCTTTAGAGCCAGTGTCCACTCCTTAAACATTACAACTAAGCCTGTAGTTCGCTGCTGAGCTGAAGCAGTGGTGTTTGGGTAACGAAACCATCACACTGGGCTGGACATTGGCCCACCCTGATCTAAAACATTTTTGTCCTGATTTGTTGCTGCAGGAAAATATTAGGTATAATGACAATACAGATTCTTAAACACACTCCCTGCTCTCCCAATTCCCCCACACACTCGGACTGTAAACTGTTAACCAACTCTACTGCACATTTGCACTATGCACTTCAAACCCCACAACACTACTTTAAAGTTCACGTTTAAATACCTTTATATGTATATTTTTATTTATATGATCATAATTTTATGTGTCTTTTTCTGCACTGTTAAACTGGAGCCATGTTGTCCCATCTCATAGCAGAGATTATAAAGTTTAAAGTTTGATGTTTGATGTTAAACTGTGATGATTGAGAAGCAGAGACTTGGAACTAAGTACAAGTAGTTAGTAAATTTAATACAAAGGAAATCCAACAAAAGTCAATAGGAGCAAACTGGTGCAACATAGAAAATCCAGATGCAAGGTTCCAACCCATTACAATAACAAATATTAATTATATATCAGTGAAACTGGAAAAAACTTTTACCAAGCTAGCTTCCAAAATGGCTGGTCCTCAAAGGTTCTTCTGCAGCTGTCACTGCTCCAGTTCTGATGCTCCATCAAAAAAACAAAACAGTAAAAGACGATATAAGTGGTAAGAAAGACTGTTAGTGCCACTTCTAATTATAAAAAGATTGTTTACTGGATTATAAATATATAGGGAGGTGGTGGTGTTGACCTCACTCAACGCACTTTCCACAATGATGGGCGGCGGCTTATAGAGCAATTTTGCAAACCTGGTGTTGGGTGTGTCTTGCTTAAATGGGGCGGCATTTCTAAAACATGAACACATTCACTAAAAGTATAATTCATTGCAGAAAAAGACGACATCCCCACATGATTTGTTCAATTTAAAATGTACTGTTTACTGCAGCAACGAACAGATCAGTGATGTTAAATTCAGCCTCTTTTCAACCTTTTCAGCCCTTTGCTACATTATATTACATCCTAGTGTATAATAAAAGCAGGAAAAAGGTCAATTTAATTGTTGGCTGAGAAAAGAGTTTAAAAATTTTTTTGTTTGAATGAGTAGAGGCTGGAGGGCCGACAGTACAGTGATGTCAATCATCTTTCTACATGTCAATTCTTCAGTATAAAATTAGCAACAATTAAATGGAAAAATGATTAGCTTACCTTTCTTCAAATCCTTCAAAATCAGATCCGTAACAACTTCCACTTCATTTGTGCTTCTTTGCTGATGTCAGACATACGTTTGTCACTGGTATTGCACTCAGATATTTCATATGTAGCTTCACGAAAGCAATGACATGGAGCTTAAATTCTGCAACATAGTTCTTGAGTTGCGGTATGATATCGGTAAGTTCCAAATTTGATCAGTTTAATTGTTTGTGCTCAACTACAGTGTATTATCACTACCAGTATAGAGCTGCAAAGGCTCCAGGGTCATGTCAAGTTAGATGTTTCTACTTAAGATCTGTAAATTCAGTAACACTGCGACTTATCTTAGAGTTTTAAAACCTAAATGAATATTTTCTGCAGCTTATAAAACAGGGCCTATAATGTGGGCGGCATATTCTTTGGGAAATACGTGCTATTGCTATTGGGACTTTTATTATTGCCATTTTGCACGTCTGAGCCATTTGACTATCACTACCTCCTGATGTTACTGTCATTGTCACTTTTCATCCTGTTGTCACACTGTCTGTCCTCCCAAATATATTTTAATTAATTATTTATATTTTTACACTTAAAGCATCGTACATGGAAGCTGCAAACTCAATCCTGTTGTACTTGTAAAGTTATTGTATTCTATTCTATACCCCAGCCAGCCCTGCACAGTCATAGCCTTACCAGATTGACTGACTTATGGTAATAAATGAATAAATCATTAAAAAGTGCTTCATAATGAAAACGAGTGAACTGATACAGTTTATTTATGTCTATAAACATTCTCTAAGTCAAATAAACTCTCATCTTCACACTTAACTGATGTTTGAATACTTTAAATCAAACATAAATTGCAAGAATTTGTCCGTTTTTGAGTATTCCCTGAAATTATATATGATCGAAAGAATATAAATAAACAAATAGTTCAAGTTTATTTGTATATCACATTATCATACACAGTGGCCATTTAAGTGATTTACAGAGATAAAATAAGTGTCAAAGGCGGAGAGGGGCACCTCCAGCGAGGGAACCACGCGTCCCAACACAGGGGCTCAATGAACACCTTCCATCACCAATTCGTACATGGCCCCTAACACACAAGGCCTGAGGAGCACCTGAGGGATAGGAGCACTGCTCAAGCTGTGGGTGTACAGGGCAGCGAATGCCCAGTTCATATACACTTCTCTCCCACTTCTTCCTGCTGGTTCAGGAAATCAAACCAGCAACCCCTCGAACACAAACCCCCTTCTCATTTTGGGTCCATTACTGTTATCAGCTGATGTAAATGAACTTGTTCTTGCTGCCACGTCCTAAAACACTCCTTACAGGTCGTACTTGTAGATATGTGGAAATGCATTGGTGTTTGTGACATCACAAAAACGACTTTTTTATGGCTTCCCATACGGTATGTAGAACATATGGATTGCTTTATCAAAGAATTGTGGTCAAATTTGTTTAAATTTTTAGGGGCTTGTTAATGGTATTATTATTATTATTATTATTATTATTATTATTATTATTATTATTATTATTATTATTATTATTATTGTTGTTGTTGTTGTTGTTGTTGTTGTTGCTGTTGTTGTTGTTGTTATCGTTGTTGTTGTTTTTATTGTTGTTTTTATTGTTATTATTATTGTTATCGATATTATTGTTGTTGTAATGATGATATTATTATTGTTGTTGTTGTTGTTGTTGATGTTATTATTATTATTATTATTATTATTATTATTATTATTATTATTATTATTATATTATATTATTTATTTATTTCTTTATTTATTTATTTTATTTTATTTTTACACACATTGTTGCTTTGCTGTGGCTTGAAGGGCTGGAAGTGATTTTCTACCTAAAAACACAGTCACAAGCTTACAAAATGCTTTTAAATGCTTTCACTCTCATAAGCTCTAACAATGTTACAGGTCAAGCTATGTTTCGATACTGTCCTACTCTTCAGTACTATTTCGGTTTGGAGGTTGTAGATCCGGTAGCACACAGACTACCTGTAAGCTGTAGTAAAAGAGCAATGTTAGTTTTCTAATAATAGCTGCAGCTGTAGGTTTATCCAACCCTTTTATGTTCTCCGATTATTCCATTTTCAATTCCCTTATTTCCTGCCCACCATTTGACTATTTTGACACCATTACAGTCACATGATTGCAAACCAGCTATTACACAGTGCAAGAATCAACATAGGTGTAGTTACAGAATGCAAGGTCTAGCAGCAATGAACGGTTCTGGAATCAAGTGGATGGCGAGTGTTTCTGCACAAAAATAAATACATACATAAATAGAAATCTGTTAGTGTCATAATGGACCAACACTGTATGGGCAGTTATTCTGTAAAATATTGCAGCTGTGTGTTTCTGTGCCTGAGATGCTAATAGCACTACATCTAATGAGTCTTTCATTGGAATTTAATTGGATTTGGAAGGAGCAAATGAGTTGATCAACTCTTATCCCACACAATCCTCATATACAGGAACACAGAAGCTCAGAATTCCACCAAAAGTTTTCAGTCTTTGCTTTGCAGTTACAAAGCACTTCCTTTCTGTGCTTAAGGCAAATTGTTCTATTTTGTGGGTTAAAGGATTAGCCGTCAACCTCAGGAGCTCCGCAAATTCTCCAAGGGAAAACGGTGAGTGATGTAAGTCATTACCCAGGCTGTGGTGAACACAGCTTCCTTAATTATTTATCTGGTGGAACTGCTGTTTCTTGTGGTGTTGGCAGAGGAGGATGGTGACTGGTGTAATGACTATCCAATACAGGAGGTAAACACAGTCCCCTCTCCAGCAGTGAGTGTAGATGTATGCCACTTATGTTTTATTAAAGGGCCCATTTCAGGGAATAAAAATCATTTCCCACACTTTTCAAGGAGAGAATAAAGGTTTCAGAGCTTAGTGCTCAGTGCAGTGCAGTGTGTTGTGTGCAGGATGTTCTGAAACCTTTTTTTCACACTCATTAAGTTCAGATTTATTCATCTAATGCAAGTTAACACTGTGTTTTGGAACATTCCGTTTTTATAGTGTTTACCTGTTATTTGAGTGAATTTACAGTGAATAAAATAAATACATTTCTGCATTCCTTATTCAAGTGTGAGGTTTTGAGGGTGTGGAAGTAAATGTAAGCATAATTGTAAAACAAAAATGGGATTTAATACAAATTCATAGCACTAAAAAACATGAATAAGTACCAAAACACAAAAAAGCACAATTATCACAGGTTTCGCTGCCTTTACAAGAATCATAAATCACAAATGACCGACAAGGAAGGACTAGAGCACAAAACAATGAACACCTGGAGAACATAATGAGACAAAACGAGGAACCTTAACACCATCATTGTTCTTAAGAGTCAATGTGAATCATTTACATTATTAGTTGAATGGGATTTTTGTTGGCATTCTTTAGAGCTTAACACATTTGCTACAGCGGGATGTATTTGTGAGTGGAGTATAGCATAAAGTTGTCACATCCTCTGCACTACTGTATTAAGTCATTGAACTCCAGTAGTTTCATATGAAATGGTTGTGTGGTACAGTGGTCAGTTTGTGAATCAGAGGTTTCAATGTCTTCAGCATAAATATAGCCATTTTAATCGACCATTGAAATTGAACAGTAACCCTACACAAGTCCTCTGAGTCTATAAAACTAGTGGTGAAATGATTTAGTGATAAATCTGCAAATAATAATGTTTTATGGGTCACTATAATGACCCAGAATGTGAAGAAAGACAAAAACTGTTTCAAAACTATACTAAAATAGTGCCTCAGGCCTCAGACATTGTATTTATAATCACTTCATGTAATGACTTTTTGTGAATGTGCTTGTAGGGGCATTAAAAACTTTATACATCTGGTTACTATGACCACCCCTGGGAAAATTCTGATTCGCTAAGTTCCTCTAAAACAGAGCATGCTACATTAAACCGCTCTGAACCAACTCTGTCCAATTGACTGAGGCAGAAATTCGCAAAATCAGTGAAATTCCTCTTTAACTGCTGCCTGGGGAAACTGGCCCAATTGTCCGGTCAGTTATAACACTGTGACCTCGAGTCCACCACATCTGAGCTGGAGTTATACTGTAATAGGCATGTTGGAAAAAATGACACAGTTCCAAGTTTCTAAAAGTGGTGCTGACATTTCGGTAATTAGACCTTTCTTCAGTCTGAGGATGTTTGCATAACCTAATCCCTGGAATATTCGCTTCTGAACCATAATTGCCTCATTTGGCACTTCCTGGAATAAAACAATCTCACTGCGTGAATTGAAAATGTCATATTTTCTGACTTCTCATTAATGCAGACAGGTCTAGAAATCTCAAAACACTGCAAAGGCGTTTATACAAGACATGTGTACACATTACATACAGCTAGTGACTAAATTTATCCTCCAGTAGATCTTTAAATATTGTGAGGATGTCAAGCCATTCAGTGCCTTGAATGAAATAAAAATTGATCATTTAAAAAATCTATAAAAACGCAGCATTTTTATTACAGTATCTATATTGTTACTGTAGACATGTTGATGCAGGGGTTAGCGCTGTTGAATCACAGGAAGACGGGTTCGGTCACAGATGCCTTTCTGTGTGGAGTGTGAAGTTCTCCCTAGGTTTGTGTGGGTTTCCTCTGGGCTCTCCAGTTTCCTCCCACTGTCCAAAGGCTTGTGGTTTTGGTTGACTGGCTACTCCAAATTGCCCAGGGATCTGAGTGTGTGTGAATGATTGTCCATCTGTGTGTTGACCTGTGATGGGTTGGCCTCCTGTCCAGTATGAACCTGCCTTGGCCAACAGTCAGCTGAAATCGACTCCAGCTTACCAACGACTTTTTCCCCCCATCGTGATTCCTTCATAAATACAAAATACAGCTTTAAAGAACTTTTCTTTAACTAAAAAGGACACAGGACCCCGTTTGAAAAAGTTATTGCACCCTTACTTACTCAATCGACCAATTAACCGAATTTACTTGATAATCAGAATCAATTAGACAAACTACACCCAGGTTTGATTTCTACCTGCCTTGTTGAATCCAAATGTCCCTCAAATAGACCCTTTCCAGAGAGGCCAAATATGTCAAAGATTTATCAGTCAATCACTTGTATAATATTCTTCCCCTAGTGTCACCAAAAGAGCCCGGACTGTGGTCATTGTGTGTTCTGACATCTTTTATCATGGCCAGCATTAACATCTTCAGCAAATCATGCTCTACAGCAGATCTACCCTTCACTCCGCACATGCTTCAGTGGAGAACTGAACTTTAAGACGTAAGGCTAATGACTAAAAAAGAACTATGTGGGTGTTGATGGGAGGAGATTTTTAGCTAAAAATTTAAGGGTAAATGTCACAGAATGCAGACTTCGTAGTTATATGGTGCAATTAGAAAACGAAGCATCCGCCTCATCTGTACAAATAATGCAGTGGAGGCAGGGTGAAAGCTTCAGCGCTGAAACTGATTTTTCAAAGACCTTTAATTACCTCACGATGACGCATGAGGGCTCGACTGTGGACCCCCGGCCTCCTCCACATATAGTCTGCTGGGACGACAGCAGCCCTGGGCCATAAATTGCAGTGGAGTGGACAGAGGTGAGGCTCAGGAGAGACATGGAGAAGCTTTTTTGCTTTCTGTATCTCCCCACAAACAGACCTTTTCATTTATTATGGAGATCACATGACCTACTCCCAATGTATGCAATGTGTATGTCTCATTTGAAACCATAGAATAAGCTCTCAACAGAACAGTCTGGCTTATCTGATGTAACAGGACCAACGCTGAAAAAGAGGGGGTTGAATTCATTATTCACCACTGTTAACCGGAACCATTTATGAGAAAAAACATCTTGTCAAAATAAAGCTGATTCCAACTGACAGGGGAAAATCTAACAACAGCTAAGCCTCCTCTACAAAGTTTGTCTGGTGTGTTATGTAAACCAGGCACATGTTACAGCTTCAACTTTTGCTTTTGATCTTTCACAGCCTTTCATAAGCCACAGGGATGCATCCCTATCCCATCACTGTTTCTGGTTTGTTATCTGCGTGGCTGATTTTTCACATATAAGGTATAAATCAATCCTCTGGGAATAGAAACACTTGAAAGCTTCTCTTGTTTTAATGGATACATGTGTTCCTGTCCCGTTGCCTCTTTGCCAGCATCTGAGCCGCACCCTCCAAAGCACAAAGCGCTCCCCTGCTGCTCTAACGAGTGTTTTTTGACACATGGGTCTGAAGCCCAATTTCTGATGTGCTTAAAATAAAAGTTCTTGGCTGGGACATGTGTCAGCACTCCGGTCAAATGATTTTCTAAATGAAAAGAAAATAATTTACTAGAATGGCAAATATGTTTTTTCTGCTGATTGTTCTTTCTTTATTAATTTTGTTACAGTTTAACATATTGGAAAAGTATTAAAACAATAACATTTATATAAATGTATAGAAATATATCAAATATACAGTCCCTTGATAAATCATTTTATCCATAAAACTTATGAACAGAGTCCGGGAACAGGAAACGAGTTTGACTTATTATCGGCTGTGTGCATCTGCTCCTGCTGTACAGGGACTGAATGGGTCGTAACAGCGAGCCCTCTACTCCGTACTCTTGGAACACACCCCACAGGATATTCCGGGGGACATACTCGAATGCCTTCCACAAAATATGTGTGTACTGGTTGGGCAAACTTCCTTGCCCCCTCCCGAATCCTGCCCAGGGTGTAGAGCTGGTCCAGTGATCCACGGCCGAATCTGAGATACAACAATCATCCGAACTCTTTTCCGGCTTCCCTGAATAGACCTTATCAGGGAGGCTGAGGAGTGGGATCCTTCTGTAGCACATCCAGGCTCTTTTTTAATGCTTCCTTACCAGATACCAGTGTGTGAGCTCTGCAGGATTCAATACCGAAGCAATGATTTAGAATAGACTGACACAGTGAGAGTGCCACCATTATTATTATAGAAATGACTTACGCAATCAGCAGACAAAGCCAGTATGACACCTATTCAAAGACTAATCTTCCTCACATTGAGCAGCAGAAATGACAGAGGTGAGAGAGATTAACCCCCACAACCTTTCTCTTTTTCTATCTACATCTACATTGAACACGTCACCAATTTTCTAAGTGAATATATTTCTAAATTAGCTGTTGACATGAAATTCTCACCAAATGTCAGTAAAATCCATCCAATCTACACATGCACATAAATCAAACCATAGATGTCCATAGATTATGTTAAGTGTAATAAAATGGTATGAGAAACTAGTCACTGCATTGCTTAGGTGTGATTTTGACCATTTCTTCCACACAGTCTTCAAATCCACATAATTGAGGACATACACTAGACCTGGTCATCTCCCATGACCTATGTCTACACATCTCTCTATTTCTGACCACTTCTGCATATTTTCACTGTATTAATCAAGTCTGACAAAGCAGACAAAGGCCAAAATGTTATGACATGATAAAGAAACAATGCTTTACTAAATCATACCCAAATTATTTTATTAATGTTTTTCAAGATGGGTCCCTTGTGCCAAAAGGAAATCTAACAGTTTAGGAAATGGTAGAGACATTCAATTATAAGATGACATCTGCCCTAGATTTAGTTGCACCTGGAAAAGAAAAAAAGACATTTAATTCTAAAAACGTGCCATGGAAAAATAATGAAGTACAAAAACTCAAAAGAAAATTTAGGAAGGCAAAAAGTGTGGAGAAAAAGAAAAATGTGGACAAAATGTAAACTAATAATACATCATCAAAATGAGAAAAATTGCATTAATGATTACAACCAAAAAATACGGAAAGAAAGGACAGCAATTTTTTTCAAACATAATAAATGAAAATAGTAACAAGCCTAGAGTTCTGTTTTCAACTATTGACCACCTGCTAAATCAAAACACAGTAAATGATTGGAATCTTTTGCTGTATTCTCCAATTATAAAATTACTCATATTCTAGCAAACTGAACAAAACCAAATCTTGATGTGCAACTAATCACTAAAACTACATTTACAATGAAAACTTTTAAAAAGATATCAGAAACAGAATGTGGTGTTTTCCCAGATGCCCTAAAAGTAGCTGTAATAAAGCCAGTACTACAGAAAAATAATTTGGGTCCCTCAATCTTAAGAAATTTCAGACCAATCTCAAACCTACTGTTCTTAAGTCTTAGAAAAGTAGTTTACACACAAATGAATGAATACCTAAATAAAAAATAATACAAGATCAATTCCAGTCAGGGTGCGGGGCAGGACACAGCACTGAAACAGCTTTAGTAAAGATCATAAATGATCTCAGAGTCAGTGCTGATGAGAACAGATTTTAGCTCAGCATTTTACACAGTATAGCATAATGTTCTCCTGAACCGTCTAGAATATTGTGTTGACCTATCAGGGACAGTTCTATAATGGTTTGATATATACCTGAAAGGGAGAAAGTGTTTTGTTCATCTAGCTGAGCACTCTTCCAGTAAACATAAAATATTATATGGTGTTCCACAGGGATCAGTTTTAGGCCCATTACTGTTTTCTTTATACATGCTGCCATTAGGTCAAATAATTAGAAAACACAGAATAAATTATCGTAACTACACTGATGATACACAAATAAACATATCTAAAAAAAAAAGTCACAAACTGTATATCAAGTATCTTTAATTGAATGAATAGCCATTTCATTCAAATTAAATGAAGCAAAACCAGATTTTTTTATAATTAGCAATGAATCAAAGAAAGGGTATATTTTAAAAGAGGAAATTAGAAATCTGGGTGTACTCTTTGACTCCACTTTAAGTTTCAAATCATATATAAACTAAATAATTAAAACAACTTTCTTCCATCTAAGAAATATATCTAAAGTTACAACTTTTCTCAAACAGCAGGATGCTAAAAGACTGCTCCATTGTGATTGTTTTCTCACAGCTTGACTATTGTAATGCTCTGTTCACTGGTTTACCATCAACACCATCAACACCATCAACAGGCTACAGTTTGTTCAGAATGCTGCAGCCAGAATACTGACACATGAAAAAAAGAGAACATATAACTCCTGTTTTAGATTCTTTACACTGGCTACCAGTCTCATTCAGAATAGATTTTAAAACCCTCCTTCTGGTTTATAAAGCTTGAAATGGTTTAGCACCTGCATATACATTATAGACTGTCTGGTGGTTGGGTCGAGTGGTTGGCTGTGTTGTGATCCAGGATGCCCTCATGTCTGTGCTCCTCCTGGTTCTCCCCTCTAGTTGTGC
>JBBIGC010152124.1:0-18048 GCA_037576955.1 Lepidarchus adonis | reverse complement strand
TTTATTAGAAACACCTCCCCTGTGCTTTCACTCACAGGCCACTTTATTAGAAACACCTCCCCTGTGCTTTCACTCACTGGCCACTTTATTAGAAACACCTCCTCTGTGCTTTCACTCACTGGCCACTTCATTAGAAACACCTCCCCTGTGCTTTCACTCACTGGCCACTTTATTAGAAACACCTTCTCTGTGCTTTACTCACTGGCCACTTCATTAGAAACACCTGCCTCCAGCTTTCACTCACTGGCCACTTTATTAGAAACACCTGCCTCCAGCTTTCACTCACTGTCCACTTTATTAGAAACACATACTTTGTACCTTTTTTCATATTATACTGCTAAGTAGGGATTGCCAGTAAAGTGGCCAGTGAACACAAGCTTGTGTAGTGCGAGATCGTTGTGCCAGCTCTCCTAGTGCTAAATCAGATGCATCGGAATTACCAAATCGTTCTAATCATCTGTAAATGTCTGCCAGACACAAGGCATGTGACTCAAGAGACCAACGTTCACAGTAAATCCTCCCAGCAGGAAATCTAGGACTTCAGGACATCATGAGGCTCAGAACAAAAAAAAACTTGAGACAAAACACACAGACGTCAGAGAAAACATTTGACAGCTGGATATAAAGAACTAAGGGTTCGGGGACATGCATCATTCCCAGCGCTCAAAAGACAAGCTTGCCTAGAAATGGTATCCATCAAACAATTCAAACAATTTCCCTCGACACTACTGCCATCCTAACACACACTAGCCAGGGGTTTTGGAGTGAGCAGTCATGCTTAATTCTCAATACGGGACCTAAGTTTGTTTGTGGCACATGATCTGTTACAATGGACAGTTCATAACCTGTTGACTCGAAACACATGTATAATAGTCAACGAGCAGCTGTTTATGTAGCATATGTTTTTTTGCAGTTTGCTTTAGTTCTTAAGTCAAATGTGTTTGTAACTTACCCAGTAATTCTGAATAATTTGCTGTTTTAGTGACAAGCCTTTGTGGGAATTTGGCTCCTTAGGTGTTGCCCCAATATTGAAAGATTGCATGTTCAATCACTAATTTTACCACAGTCACTTATGGGGCTCAGTTAGCTTTATACTCTCTGGATGGGTAGGGTGGCGCTCATTGGTTCACTTTGGGTAAGTAGGAAGTTCCCCATTCTCCTTAGTGGACAACGTAGCTCTTATTTACTCTTAGTAATTGATTCTTTCTTAGCGGATATGGTGGCCCTCCATTGGTTGGTTGGTTAGGAAGACCCTCGTTCACTCTGATTGGGTAGGAAGACCATCGTTCTCTTTAGTTGGGTAGGTACACCCTCATTCATTCTAGTTTGGTAGGACGACCCTTGTTCACTCTGGTTGGGTATGATGACCCTCATTTACTCTAATTAGGTAGGAAGTCCCTTGTTCACTCTAGTTGGGTAGGAAGACCCTCGTTCACTCTGATTGGCTAGGAAGACCCTCATTTACTCTAGTTGGGTAGGAAGACCCTCATTCTCTCTGGGTTGGAGAGTGGACCCCATTCACAGTTGATGGAAAGAACTGCCCTTAGTCTCTCTGTGTGGACAGGGTGGTCCTCTCTCTTCCTCAATCACTCAGCAAAATGCTAGCAGAATTAGCAGTCCCTCACCAGATTGAAAAGAATTTAAGAAAAGAAGAACAAAAAGGAAATTGTAGGAATTCTTTACCAGCATAGCGGTCTGGTGGCCGACTCAGCTTGAAGTCTTGTTTACAGGGAAGACCTCACCATTCAGCTTGAGGGTAAAGATGCAAACTGGAACCCCTCCACTACCTAGGAAAAGAAATGCCATAAACCGTTAATGTAGTCCGACATTCCCTGTCACTTCATAAGTTAACATGGCTTTTTGATTTGTCAGGTCTTTTCTCATTCAGAGAGATAATAGAGGATCTTGTATCAGGGGGAACAACTGTACTACTTTATAATGTTTCAGGTTCCACTCAGATTGGAGACTTTGCTAATACAGTTTATCTGAAGAACATCAAACAGTGGCGCAATAATGGCAAAACTGTGACAAAAACATTTAAACAATTAATGAACTGTGGTTCATCTCACCGAACACAAAATCATGGAAGCTTGTGTTTTTTTGGGGAAATGATGACGCTGAAGTGAACATCCTCGTGCTGGTTCTTTGTCTTTGTGTACTTATAGATCTATGGTTTGTGCAGATTTTATAGAGAGTAGGTGACATCTTGTTTTTTATACACATTTTTTTTTCCAATTTAAGCGTCTTGAACTCAAACATAAATTAGTTCAAATAGAAGTACGTTAAATGCAGGTGGGTCATGCTATATTTACTTTCTTTGGATAAGACTTTATTAGAAGACCTTCAGTGAGACCTTCTTTCATGTCTACCTCATCTTAACATCTGTACAGCATCAGCGTCCACCCAATGGCCCCTACTCAAAACATAATATTCTATAGTCTACAATAGTTCATTACAGCATACAGGAAAAACACCTTTGCATTAATAACTGCTAAAAGAAAAGTATTTTATGTCAGCCTTGGCTACTAGGTTCCACTCACCATAAGTCACATTAATATGTTTGCTCACACTATACTCTTGCATTTTAGGTGCCTTTCAGACAGTTTTTTTTCAGTGTTGGTCAGATTGGCAGTGGAAGCTCTGGCAGAAGCGACACCTTTGATTTATTGGTTCTGAACAAATTTTAAAGCGACCATCATTCATCCAGGAGTCATGAGCATCTGGTTGACGGAGAGCAAGGGCAGATGCTTGAGGCCCTGGGAGAGGGCTGACTATCTATTAATTTTAAGACAGAGATAGTGAGAAATGCTCTGGTTTTCTGGATAAATAGCTAGCGAATGGAAAGAACTCCGTAGAAGATGGTAATCATTTGATTGAGACATAAGGAAGTATGCAGGTTTATTTATTTATCTCATTATTGCCTATAAACACAGCTGGTTTCTATGGCACCTCACACTTCAGCTGTATTATTTTGAAACGTATTTTTATTTGTACTAGTGATAGCCATGGTCTTCACTTTTGATGTATGTTCCTAGTGAGGCAGGAAGCTGTTATCATTTTTGGAGTGATTTGGAGTAACACTGACATATAAAATGCTAATGTTTGTCATAAAAACACAACACTTGACAAGGCCTGTAGCTTTTTCACAAGTCTGAGATTTGTTATGGCATGAGCTAGCAAGTTAGCTAGCTTGCTAACTGCACCAACATGGTAGAAATTAATCTCCGACTAGCCTTGAATACATCAATTTTCACAAGGGAGCTAAAACTGCACATTTAGTGTGACTGCAGGTTATTAAGGTTATTACTAAACTGAAGGACTGTGGCCCACCATCTCAATCATAATTTCTTTGAAGCAGAATCAAAACTCATTTTTACTAGCAGACAGCCAAATTCCACAAAAAACAATTGACATGTAGTATTAAAAGGCAAAAAGTGACTGGATTTCTGAGTTCTGCACATCTCTCAAGGCTGCAAATTGAATTCCCATGACTTTTATGCCATCATGCTAATGTTTTGGAAACCATTAGCCTAAGCAGAACTGGCTAAATGTTTGAAGTTCAAGCACAAGGGCACAGAATGCTGCCAGGGATAGAAACAGAAACAATATAGATGAATCATCCCTGGGCTTTACGTGCAGTACTACAATGCTGTTTAGCTTTATTTGTAAACTAGTTTGTTTACCAGCCACTTATTTATGCTAAGGATCAACTGGAGAGCATGGGGGGGAAGGTCGAGCACGCTAGCCGCATGCTAAAGAGTCATTAACCATTATTTGATCAGTCTTATCCATGCAACTCTCTGATTAGAAAAGAAAGGGAATATTTAGCCTATGCTTTGGACTGTAAATAATGAATATACATTTTGTACCGTCCTGCCTCGCTTTTGGGCATTTCCCCGGTGTGTCTGGGCATAATTGCTGCACTGTTATCTTGTTCAAACACGCAGCCGTGGACGCTATGAAGCTGAGCTTTTTGAAGCAGCGGATGAACTCCACACACCTCTCCCCCCAGCCCCCCAACTTTACCAGAGCCAGAAACAAACAAAGTTTTTTTCTCTCATATTGTTTTGTTATGATAGCTATAAACATAAAAGATAAAGCCTGTTTTTAGCAACTGTGTTTGGATAATTTTAGTGTAAGGGAAAAAGATGGAGACATAGTTGACAGGGAGATGACTTCTTCAAATTCAGACTTCAGTTCAGTTCAGGAGGATCTTTTCTGCCATTTTGCTAACAACTGGAATGACATCTCCCTTCAAATGGCCTGCTGGCTACTACTCTTCTGGTTTATGCAGCAACATTAACTTGACTAAGTTTCTCTTAATGAAGTTGGCCATATAGCAGCATGTTCGAAAGTGCACACCCTACTAAAAAATTAATAAGCAGAGTTGCAATTTGATATGTACTGATTTTATTGACCTAGAGCATTTTGACTTCTTTACATTTTTGGATCATTAATGCGATTAGTTCAAACATTCAAACGAATGGACATGGTACACAAGAAAACACAGGATTGGCTGGAAGCTTTTTGCATGTCATAAACTTTCAGTTTTATGAGCGAATATGTGATAAAGATAAAGGCCCAATATGTTGTGCAGCTCTAACAGCAAGGCCAGTTTTACTGCATTCAGGCCTTTGCCGTCAAGGCTGCATTTCTAAGCTTTATTATTTAAGGTCTATTATTTTAGTTGGAACATGATCATAAAAGTCATTACCTAGAAGACAAGGTCGCTTAATTTGTTAAACACTAATGTCATTGATAGTAGATTTACCACATGCTTTTATATCAAAAGAGCTTTTTTTACAGCAAGGTTGAAGATTTAACCTTAATAAATTTTGACTTTTAACTTTGTGATACAAATTGTTTTTTACATAAAATAGTTTAATTTAATAACATAAAAATATGTAAAAAAAAAAAAATACTGTACACTTTATATAAGAAAAATAAAGCTGCAAAAAAGTGCCTGTTTTTATGATATCACAAAAAACTATGTATTTCCATATATTCATTTATTCAGCTGGAATTAGTCATTCATAATAAAGAAGTTTCACTCCAAAATGCTTTTGTCAAAACTGAGCTCGCTTACATATAACAATCTTATAGCAACAAAAACATCCTATTAATTTTAAAGAGGTAAGAAGAGTATGGACGATAATTATTTTAACTATGTTTTGTGTTTTTTGGTACTTAAAACAACTGGAATTGTAAATGGCATCAAAATGTCAATGAAATGTCAAAGTTTCATTTGAAATTGGTTTAGTTCAGTTATGTAATGATTTGTAATTAATTTCTTTTTAACTGCATAAATATTGTTGCATTTTCAATTGCCAGAGTTGCCAGGTCTAGCAAAAATAATCTCCATGTCAAAATTTGCAGAAATTACTTTTTTTCCAGGATTTTCAAATGAGTAGAATTTGGTGGGAAAATGTTAACCCTTGTAACACTTCTCACAAGTGTGTCATACTGAACACTCCACAGATTGAAAGTGTGTAATTTTACATAACCATCTCTTCTGAAAGTGCTCTCTAACCCTAATGTGTTTATCTGACATGAAGGACCCCCATTGTGTGAAACTCTAAAATGGAATTGCCTTGGACTTTGTCATGAGAAGTTTAAGTCGTTAACCCTCACAAATACAGATCTGCTGGAATGTTTCTCCTTTTTCTAAAGTCAATGTACTTCCATCATCCATTTCCATGAAGTCATTCTAAAATCTGAGGCCAAAGTGGCATACATAGTACACAGCATGAACATGCACACCTGTTGGTATCTCCATTCAAAAGTATTACAACTTGCACTTGCAATAATATGTGTTTTCAATATTGCTTGGCAACCACAGTCCAAATTCAATGCTTGCTTATCGAGATTATTAATATAATAATGGTTAAATAGAGACATTTGATGTTAAGTGCATTATTTTAGAGAAAAGTGCACAAGGTTTTTTGTTGTTCTTCACAGTGAAAATGAATGGAACCAAACTTTTGATAAGTTTTTGGGCTACATGGAGGAGCTGTGAGGCAAAATTCTCCCAAGTTGCAGATTTACCACTAAATTATTATCGCCATTCCATATAAACTAGAAGAAACAAAACTTTTAGCAAATAAAATGACTATTGTTGTGTTGAAAACAAGCCCTGGTTCCATTTCCCACCACTTTAAAGAAAGATGGAACTACACCTTATGCAGAAAGATGGAGTCTACAAGGCTAAACTATGGTATGTCATTGCTGATGGAGATCAATAACATGCCAAAGCTAGCATTGAATAAGAGCAACAGGTGAAGGGATAGAGGGAGTAACAAGAGAAGAGAAAATGAGATAAGAAAAGAGAAGAGAAGAATAGATCAAAAGAGGAGAGGAAAAAGGGAAAGGAGAAAAAAGAGAAGAGGAGTGATGAGTCGATAACAAAAGAGAAGAGATACAAGATTTGAAGACGAAAGGCAGATTTGTTTGGAAATGTAAATGCTAGTGAGGGGTGAGAAGAACGAGGGGGCGAGGAGGCTAGTGAGGAGAGAAGTGGTGAAGGGGATGGAAAAAAGGAAGGAGGAAATGTGCTGGAGCAGTGGGAGGTGTGTAAGGTAGCAACTGATCCACATGGTCTGACAAGAAACCAACTCAATAGAAAACAGAGCTACGACAGAGACACATCAGCTATTCTCACTGATTAGTTACGTTATGCAACGTTCTGTAGTTCATCACTGCATCTCATATCTTTCACTGTGTAGCAACATATCCACGCTCAGCAAGAGTACAGCTATTAACAGAAAAACAAAATCACAACATATATACTGTATATCTTCTAATAATAGCCTGTCTCTTTTAGTCGCCTGTTTCCATTAAACGATTTTAAAAGATAAAAATAGAAATAAACGCTGGTCTCCACTAGTAGCCGGTCTGTGGCAAACGTCTCTTGTAAACGGCGATCTGAAATGACCCACTGCGCTTTCCGTACACCAAAACAAACTCAAACACACCTCATCTAGTCTCACAAAAGGAAGCCATTTGAGCAATGGAAAGGAAACGTTCGTTTGATTTAGTATTCAAGCTCCGTGTGGTATTATATCTCATCCATGTTGTAATGTATACATATGTGCGTGTTTGGAGCTTATTGCATTTCTTCGCGTTCGACAGGGGATTCGTCAGGCTGAGGAGATTCGTGAGTTTGGACTGGTTCAGTAAAAAATTTCAGAAGATGTGTTCCATATCTGGTTTTCATGATTATATTGTATATAATTATGTACTGTGTATAATGTATAGAATATATATTTATGGTATATTGCTTTAATAATACTGTACTGCTGCATAATAATTTCATTAAATGTTAATCTGGTGTTGTGGTCGATTTGTGGGCGTGCTATTTTAAATACCACCACCGTTCCGTCTGTGAGGAGAATAATAAAAAAAAAAAATGTCTCCAACAAACGCCTGGTCGTCCGAATAATTTTTTAGAAGATATATGAGACTTACATAAGACCAAAGTCTAGGACTCTTAACATTGGGTTCCCTATGACTTTGGCAAGTAGTAGTTTGTCCATTTGAATTGTGTGGTGCTTTTTAATTAGCAAAGAGTGTGGGGTGGAGGCAAGAAAAAACTCCCTAAGCTGCCTCAGAAGGGGAACCCACCCTCATCTACGTAACACTGGACAGCAGTAATAAACTAAGGCCAAAAAAAATCTCAACTTATTGTGGAGCCATCAGCTAAAAGCACAAAAGCTTGGAGCGACACATCCAGCATATGCACATGAAGTACATGGAGATGTGGTGGACAGCTCTGGGACAGGTGAGCAGGAGGATCCAACGATTGACAATCCGCTCTAAGGTACTAACAGCCAGAAATAATCACAAAAATTGTATGATACCTCAACCTGATCGTGTTCAAAAGTTTAAAAGTCTTGGCCAATCAGTTTGATGCTAATTTGGCTATGAATACACCTTCTGCCCAAAACAGAGGAAATGAACTGCCTTCTTGTAGTTGTTCATTTGGTGTTCACCTTTGCGAGGAGAGAGTTGTGGTTCTCCATGGCTACATTGGCTGGGTGGTGGTTGGACAGCTTTTATTGCCTTCTAATAGACCTTATATATGTTTCCAGCCATGTGCTGTCCCAGCTGGGGTATGGTATTGGAACCGATTCAAATACCTGGGTGTCTACATTGTTGGGGGAAAGGTACCACTTGAGACAACTGAGGAAGTTTGAGGTCTCTTCAAAGATCCTAAAGACTTACTACACGAGCACTGTGGAGAGTGTCCTGACCCAGAACATCATATGCTGGTTGGGAACTATTCTGTTTAGGACCGAAAAGCCCTGCAGAGGGTGATTTGAGCTGCTGAGCGGTACTGCAGGTCACCCCTGCCAACTCTGCAGGACATTTACACCTAGAGATGTAGGACCAGGGCCATCAGGATCTTCACTGACCCTTCACACCCCAACAACAGCCTGTTTCAGCTGCTGAAATCTGGCAGAAGGATGAGGAGGATAATGGCCAAGACTGAGAGACTAAAGAGGAGTTTCTATCCTCAGGCCATAAGACTCCTGCCACCGCACAAACACCACACACCCCACACCCTTCACACACTAAACACCTGAGTGAACATTGCTGGCTGTGCACTTAATAACTCGACTGACCACAACACTAGACACTACACACTGGCACTTTACTGCACACGCTTCTCTCATCTGTGCTCTTCACCATCTACAGATCATAACACTGGACATTGTACATCTGCACTAATTTGCACACACAATTTCTATCTGTGCTGTTGCTCTGGCAACAGTATTATTCACTCCCTTCATGTTTGCACCTCTGGTACTTCTGGACCGTTTTTCCTAGCTGTTATTTAGCTGTTTTTCTACTTGTGTGTGATAGTTTTAGTTTAGTGCTAAGTTTTTAGCCAAATAATCTTTAATTATAGTTTATTCTTGCACAGTCTGGAGCGGATCAGGATGCATTTCACTGCTTGATGTATGTGTATAACGTATAACGGCAAATAAACATTTTGAGTCTCTTGCTTTAATGCTATTTTCATGGAACTCTGGTGACCATTGATCCCAAAAGCATGAATTATAAGAAACCGTTGACTCTTTCAATGACAGTTACCCAAACACATGGTATAACTACTGTGATTTTAGGTGGTGCCATCCAGTTCTGACTGCTAGCATTGCTACTGAGCTGCAGGCTAACCGATTCAGCAAAGCTAGCGATAGCATTACCGTGTCCTCAGTCATTAAGCAATGTGAGGTACGATAGCCACATAGTGCTCCTCGCACAATGCAGGAAGTCCTGCCCCACTTCTCAGATCCCGTCTGAGATTCTGGAGTAGACAGAGCAGCTTCGGGATAGTGAGAAATCAAGGCCGCAGAAAGGCCGCATGGTGGAATAACGCATATGGGAAACAAAGACGGCCCTTGACAATGTGATGTGAGGTCTGTTTCAGACTGACGTAACGGATGATGACAGGTCTGAAGCCATATTTCGGGTGAAAGAATGTCGGGGTGATAACTGGAAATGTCAAGTTTATCTGTCAAGCAGCTGCGCGGGATGCCTGTCACAACAGAGAGCTTCTTCAGATCAGACGCTGTTTTCCATGACGTATCATCGCCGGGCTAGCGAAGCCCTGAAGCTCCAATCTGCTGCATTTATAGGAGCAAAACAAACACTATTTTTTAACAGAAGGCATGGCCCAACTGGGGCACCCCACTGCTAACATACCGCCAACAAGCAAAATGATACGTATTGACATTAAAATGATGACAGCTTACACACAATATATAATATATGATCAAATAAGAGTGTGTAGGTCCCCTCCTCAGCTGCACATCATTTACTGTTTCCATCCCCAGTTGGCGCGTGGCTGACCAACGCTCATTATCAGAGTAATATCACACAGATGCTTGGGGCATATGAGGTCAGGTCATGGCATGCAGTGCCCTGCTGGTGGAGGCAGCACACAGGCCAAGTCCCGCTGTAGTGGCTAATCCTTCACCAGCCCTGCTCTTGCAGATATATGCCAGCAGATGCCTACGACAGCACGACAGCACTTGGACCGAAGTGCATGCTAAACTCTAATGAAGGGGCTCGAAATCTGCCAAGCGGGATGACGCTGTTAGCGAGACGAAGGCCCAGCTACTAAGTGCTGGATGCTGAAACCAAAATTATACTGGGTCATAGCATGGATAGTAATTTTTAAATACACACACAAACACACACTCACACACACACACATAGACGCCGCACACATGCTGGAAGGGCAGTCTGGACAGTGTCCTGTGCCAGAATTGGTCTGGCTAAGATTTGCCTTTGGGGAAATCAGTGCACTTGGTCTAGGCGAGAGCCTGTCTCTCAGCAGGAACTTAATTAATAATGGAAAAAGAGAGAAAGAGAGAGCGAGAGAGGCATGTGGCTTGTGCTTTGCTTTGAAATCTTTCCTTGGTGGCTCTATTAGCCGAGCTTAAATTAATTAATGCTAAAAACCTGATTAAATTGTCACTACTTATTAAATAAATTGACGGGGAAGGAGGATTTTAAGGGCCGTCTGAATGGCAACGTGATTCGTGACGTCAAAGAACAGGTATTTAAGCTTCGTGTATGTGGATATTTTTAAAGGCGCATCAACGGAAGATAGCAGTAGGCTAAGGCGGAAGCAGCTGCCCATTGCCTTCTATTATAAGCACATTTTGAATTAACAGGTTTGCTACGCATGCGGTGAAACGATTGTCTTTGCTAATTGAGCACATGATATAGAGGCAATGCCGCAGTAGAGATTACACTATTCCTTTAATGGCATAAAGAAGATTTAATTTAATAAACCTGATTACTTATTAAAAGGGCCAGTTTCTTACATTTTTTTTTACATTTTCTTTTATTTCCATCCCAAGGAAATCCACTTATGAGGTAGTTTAATGTACCAAAGCAGGCCTACATCAATTGGCGCCAGTTCCCAACATCTATTCATCCATTTAATTGAAATAGACCATTTTCTCACAGATTTTCCAACCAATTTAGTTATCTCCAGTTCTGCCAACTAGCTAGGACTCCCTCTTCACGTGTACATTGGCAGTATTTAGTAGGTGCTTTCATCCAAAGGGATGTACGACATTGCTTCGTAGCCCACATCTGTTCTTCTATCTGTAAAGCTAGAACAGGGACTCTTGTTCTGATAGCACGAGGAAGTTTGTTCCACCAGTTGGGCGACAGGACTGAAAAGGATTTTGATGCAAGTCTGAGTGATGGAGGCTCCGAGGCGAGAAGTGCTTGATGCTCTGAGTGGACAGGAAGTGATGCTTGATCCGTGCTGATTGGTAAGGTAGCAGCTCCAATCTTGGCCTTGATGATAAGTGTTAAGGTTTTGAACCTGATGGGAGCAGCCAAAGGGAGCCAGGTCCACAGTAGAGCAGCCCGAGTTCGGACAAATATTTCACAATGGTTACCCGAGTTCGGACAAATATTTCACAATGGTTACCCGAGTTTGGGTCGGGTTCGGGTTCTGTCAGGGAGAGGGAGGGCCCGTTGTGGTATCTCAGACTCAGGGCCATGCAGTTGAATGGAGACTGAAATTACAGTTGCTGAATGGCAGGTCCAATGCTCACACAGTTGAGCCACTCAACTACTTCTGGAAGTTCCAAGATCTAAATACAAGAATTGGGGTAATAGAGTGTTTTCAGTAGCTGCACAGAGCTTCTGGAACAAACCACCCCTCCAGATTTGCAGGGTAATTACAATCTTTTTAAATCTCAAGACCTATCTATTTCAGAAAGCTTTTAATCTCTAAAACATTTTATTCTGTTATGTATTTGGACTTTTACATTTTATGTGCTTTCATGTACGACTGTAGTGTATGAGATTGCTCCTCCCCCTTTCTTTATCTTATGCTTTACTTTGGTTATTTTGTGTTAAACGCATTGGCCACCCTCTGCGCTATAAAGCACTATATAAAAAAATGATTGATGGATTGATTGATTGATTGATTGACCATTGTGCCTTTAAGACTAATGTAAATGACTCCCACTTCCATTGGCTGTTCGTTGTTGTGTCTTACATAAAGGTGAGCCTGGGCTGGAGAGAGTATGAATGAACGAACATGACGTGTAAATGATCTCTATTTCAAGTGGCTGCTCTAATGGAGACTGAAGAGGTGGACGAATGAAGAATGGTCTGTTTTTGTAAAATCACAAAACAGTGAATGTTCAATATGAGCAGCTTAATATCCATATTTCCAAGGGATTTCCTACATTTCCAAATCCCTAGGGAGCGAAATGTACCATACTGGACAACTTAAATGACCTTAAACATCTGCTTCTTGGTACCAGATACCATGACACACCTTCAGAAGTCAGAGCTGTTTATAGGACACAAGGGGGAATAATACACCTATGCATAAAATAATACATTTTAGTACAAATTCAATCCCAAATCCAGCTTTGCGTGATATATGAGAAAATCCTTCTGTACAATCCTTCAGAATACAGAAAGGAATGATCCTGTAAAAGGTCAGGAGTGCAGGTGTTGCAGAAGTGGATCTCTTTTGCTTCTGAATGTGGAGAAAAGCTTATTTAAAGATGAACAAGCCTCAGAGCAGAATCGCCCAGCGATATCTTGGGGAACACGTTTGATTTGGGACAAAGGAAATAGATGTATCTGGAAAGATTCTACAGGAAATGAGCTTTTCACTGATACATGACGCCACATGACAGTGCGGAGTGTGAGCAGAGCTAATAGAAGGTAATACATTTTGGGCCAGAGGTGAACTGACTAAACTGATGGAAATAAAATAACATATTTTTGACGCCAGTTTAGGAGAAGAAATGTCATGCAATTTATCCACAATTTTGGAAATGGGCCTTTTGATTGACGGGGCCAAAATTTTCGGGGATATGGAGCCTCTAAATAATATGACGAGATGATTTGCAATGTCTGAGGTATATACACCAACGCTTTTCCATTTAAATTTGAACCAAGGTGCCAACATCGCAAACATTTATATTGTATAAACTCGTTTTGAGTCAATGTTCTTTTCTAAGCATTGAAACTCTATGGCTTAGGACAGAACTATGTCAGATGTTCGGTTAGGCTTCCAGAGGTTAGGCTGAAGAGCAAAACTCTTAGCACGGAGGGCGGTTTAAGGTTCTTTTTTTCTCCTGCTGTTGATTAACATGTTAACTGAAGAATCTGGTGGAAATATCCCCATGGTGATCAAAGATTATTCATCCGTTCACACGTTCACACATGAATATCCAGAGCATGAATGTCGACATCTGGTGTTTGTGTGTGTGTGTGTTGCAGTGCGGGGGAGCATGCTGTGGGGCGTGGTTTGTGATTTATGAAGTCCCTTATGAAAGACGACTGTAGGTTTCTCACTCAACTCTATCTCTATCTCGCTCGCTCTCTGCACACACCCAAACACAGATGCCACACAATACACTATTTTCATTGCTACTGGGGTAATGGCACCATAAAGGTGCTAAACATGGCTTTAAATAGCCCAGCTTTCATGGTGCAGAGCAGTTTGCATCTCTCAGTCTCACTGATTTGAAAAAAAAAAAATTGTGTTTTGGTTCCTCAATATTTTGATGACTACAATATCCAGCAAGCATTTTATAATTATCTCATATAGCAGCCATCAAGAAATGCTGACCCCTGGCATTTATTTTTAGACCACGGGTTTAGTGTGTGATGCCACTGGCTGGTAAAAGTCAGGGGGAAAAAAGATGTTCATCACCAGAGCATTAAAATAGTCTCTGGAAAACAACCAGGACTTTAATTAACTGCTCTAAATTGGATCATTTCAAAATCTTTAAGGACAATCAGATTCTACTGGAATTAATACTTAAATTTACAAATAATCTAAACTTAAGTGTGAATGTAATGGTTCCAAGGTCATTAACGGCCTAGTGTTCAGGACCTTGCCCTTGTAAACATAAGGTCGCAGGTTCAAGGCCCAGCCCAGGCACCACTGAGGTACTTTTGAGCAGGTCCCACTGCACTGCTCCATGGGCACTTTTCATAGCTGCCTGGGGCTTCACGTACGATGGATTAAATGCGTTTTGTGGTTTCACGTTGTTACTTTCAACATAAACCTGTGTAAATCAGTCGTAGTTTTAGGTCCGTGTTTATTAGGTTTGGGTCAGATTCAGCCCATAAACCCAATGGTTTCATTTTTGGATTATTAAAAGAAACGTAAATCTCCAGACAGCTTGATCTCAATGATCCACCAAAAAGAGCTTGTGGTTTTTCCCTTAAAACTGGCTTTTCCCCAAAAAATCTCATACACTGCTTCAGGCAGGTTTACAACAGCTGAAGTGAGGGTCATTGTTTAAAATGAGCTGGAATCTCTCTTCAACTCCCAATTCCTAAAATGGTTTTGTTTTTCAGCTTTACATCGTTAAAAAACACCAGCTGCTCTTCATACCATGCGAACATATGGACTATTAAAATTATGAACGCTTTATTCCTTCTCCTTTAAAGTTATCATTTTGGAAAGCCAAGGTTCTGATGCTGTGTGATGTATAATGCTGAAATACAGCTGGAATTGTACACACGGTCACACAACGGCGTGTTTGTGCTGCAGGCCAAGCCAAGGCATTTTGCTGAGGCTAAGTGTCTTGATATCTTCCAGCAGGCTCTAAGCCTGTGGTCTAAACTCTTGCCAGCCACTGTTTACATCTCCTTAGGGTTCAGATTTTGTGTGCGCATGGGTCTTTATGTGTGTGGTTCCTCTGGCTAGACGCAAGCCATATGGGAGATAATACATTCGCCCAAGTGCATCGGCGTGGATGCGATCCATTCGTGCTTTCATCCTCGTTCCCTCACATCGCTTTTCTTCTGCTTTGTCATCCTCTTACCTGCTTTTTCCATTTCTCCCATCTACGCTGCTAGAAAAGATCATACTGTACAGGTAAGAGGATAACAAAGGGGTGAAATCAAACCCCGTACTCACCACTTCGAGACCTGACCCGAACCAGCCTAATTGATCCCTTGGTGTCCACCCAAACATGAACCAACTGACATGCCCTAAGAGAGATGGATTTTCACAGCTTTACTCAGCTGCTAAGCTTTTACCCTGCTGCACAAACTGGCATGTTACACCATCTATGGAATTGCTGATGGTACCTAATGAAGAACAACATCGTCCCTACCAAACGACAGCCTCCTTGTGCTTAAGGATCCTTGGACGCCTTTACCGAACTCAACACTGGTTCAATGAGGGGCACATTCACTCACTTCTCAAGAGCTTAGGGGCTCTTTTGAATGCAGTTAATGGTACAAGAAAATACTAGGTCTGAACCTGCCCCAAAACTGGATATTTTGTCAACAGACTTGGTGTGTAGGAGACCTCTAGTACAGGTACATTTCTGTTCAAACAAAGTAAATGTACCCTCAAAGGTACAACAATGGTTCTAAGGTCCAGTTGTCTGCCATAAATAGAGGATAATGCATGGGAATAACTGGGAATCCGGAGTGAACAACAAACAGGACTTCAGTAAGGTCGAAATATGTTCCAGATCAAAGGTGGCCACAATTTTTGGCTTTGGCCAAAAATGGTATACTGCATATATGTATGTATATATGTAAGTATGGATGGATGTATGTATGTTTTGGGCCATTACCTTACTCTGATGATGTTGTAAACTGAAAGGAATCAACCAGATTTGCATTGTTCCTCACATTTCTCTTTCTTAACTCGCTTTTTGGTGGGTAGTCAGTGTTATACTTTTTTAATGAACAGTCAGATTTTGTTTTTTTACTTGGTCCAGCTTCCCCACTTATTTTTAGACCCTTTGTTTAGAAGACATAAACTGGAACCCGGTAACTAGCTGACTTACACGATTGACAGATTATCTTGTTACAAAAGACAAGATCTCAGACTGGCTGTACTGTATGTCAATCAACTGGCAAATGCCACAGTGACAGGCTAATAATCTTTTTTTAATGACTTGCGATCTACCTACACTGCGTGTACTGTATATACTGTGTACTCATTGGCTTGCAGTTCACTCGTTCTTACATTGTGTGCACCATGGAGTTTATTTAGGAAGAGCTCCGTGACTTGCGTGCCTTCGCAATCGACCAGTAGATCGCGATTGACGTAGTGGGTGCCCGTGATCTGGATAAAAGTAGAAAGTATGTGCATTGGTGGCCTTATTGTCCAAAATCACTTAAAGGCGAGCGTTGGGCCATTGTAAAAGCTGATTGGCACCATTGAGTGCCTCAAAGGCTACTGATAAACGGGTCTTTAGTTGAGCAGTTGATCTTAAATTCCGTCTATTTAAAACTCACATCATTCATTCAGTCGTCAAAGTCATCAGTCAGTTTTTTTATCACTGCTATAATTGAAAGCGACTATCTTCCTCTTATCCTCCGATCCTCTCATTCCTCTTGTTCCCCTGTTCAGCCATCGACTTTGGGCAGATCTCACTGTCAGTGAGCTGGGGTGCGCTCTGCTGGCATATGATGCTCGGATTGGGAAGTGCTGGCCTACTTTTAGGCACAGGCCCCAGGGAAACATTTCACGGGCTTCCTGCTGCTCCGGCAGTAAACACGGCCCAGCCCCGGTGCTGTGATGAAAGACTTAGTGTTGCTATGGGAACCGAGCCGCACCCGCTACCGTGACTTCGTCTGTCGCCCGCATCTCTGGATAGTGTAGTAGTGCTGACCCAGAAAAGAAGAAAGTATGAGATGAAATATGCCTTTAATCCATCAGCTTAGCATTGTAAAAAAAACAAAAAAACAATGAAAACTCCCTCTAACTTCTTCCAACCATGAAATACACCCCCTTCCCAAAAAAAAAACAAAAAAACTTCCAGGCTTCCTTGACAATCCCTTGTCCACACACTCAGTATGCACTCCACAGTTCCTGGCCAGAGAACAACCATGGCACACAAAGCTCTACCAAAGAACACAATGCTCCTTCAGCATTTCGACTCAACCCGTTCTGGAAGAAGACATTTTATTTTAATGCAAAAGGTTTGCAGAGATCAGTCATGCAAATACTGGACCTCAATAACCAATATCCTAAGATTTGTCTTAAGTTTGTCCTTGAGAATGATCTAGTTACTTCATCACAATGGCGCCTGTCAGGGGACGGGCTATATTAAGCGGCAATTGAACAAGTCGATATGTTTAAAACCTGACAAATGGCCGAGTGTAAGGATCTGAGCCACTTTGACAATGGCCTTATTGCGATGGCTACACGACAGAGTGTGGAGAATTTATCTACCAAAAGTGATCCAACTGGGGGAATTAGCGAGAGGGTCATGAGCACCCAAAGTTCACAGCTCTGAAGGGTGAAGGCTAACTCCATTGGTCCAATCACTCAGAAGAGCTACTGTGAGTTAAACAGTGAATGCTCGTTCTGATAAAAACACCCTGAGCTGTGTTGGTGGCATACTCAATATAAGACAGGTGGTGTTAATTTTATGGCTGATTGGTGTAATTATTTTATTTTGTTGGCACTCAAATGTGCACCATAGTTAAGAATAAATCACAAATATGAAAACATTTGGAATGTCAGAGTACTCATGAAAGCTGTGTACATGGGTTTGAAGATGTGTTGGGTGAGTGACGTCCATTGTACCTCGGCTTCCTTCTAGAGTGTCAATCCTAATTCAATTCAGTTTTATGTAAATTTTACAACTGACATTGTCACAAAGCACGTTTATAGAATTCAAGCACCAATGAGCAAGACAATGCCAACAGGCAAGGAAAATCTGCCCAGGTTGGAGACAGAAATCTTGAGAAGAACCATGACTCAGAATGTGAACCTATCCTCCTTTGTCATCACTGGTCCTGAATTGGTGGGAACTGTATTTTGTTTTTGCAGGGTTTTTCCTACGTTCAAATTTGCATGGCGGCCGCCTCCAGCAAATTTTGTGCCGCCCCAGCCTGATCTCACTCCACCCCCAGCTATTTCGGTGTTATTTTAACTGCAGTTGCAGCGTTGCGCCACTATGGGGGCGCTGTGTCAGCAGCGGTGCACCAGAAAGCGCTAAAACAGCTGCAGAAAAAGAAGCTCGAAAACAACTCTTATTGCTAGTTGGTGCTATCTGCGTCCTGAAT
>JBBIGC010152105.1:0-18049 GCA_037576955.1 Lepidarchus adonis | reverse complement strand
TACCAATGTAAATGGTCATGAAAATAAAGAAAACACATTGAATGAGAAGGTGTTTCCAAACTTTTGGCCTGTACTGTGTGTGTGTGTGTGTGTGTGTGTGTGTGTGTGTGTGTGTGTGTGTGTGTGTGTATATATATATATATAATATAAATTATAAGGGGGGCATTACCTTAATCCGATTATGAATTAAGCTCTTAAACTTTCTTTGCTTTTTGGTGGGTAGTCAGTGTTGTACTTTTTAATGAACAGTCTGAGCTACATTAGCTACCTCTAGACCCTTTCTTTATGAGAAATAAATTGGAAGCTGCTAACTAGGTGATTTGTTAGCTGGAGCATTTGCGGTGATGCTTGTTACAAGCGGTGTCAGACTGGCTGTAACTGGGAATGAATGATTGCCTAACACCCCCATTTTTTCAATGATCTGCATTCTATCCCACACTTCCTGTACACACACACGTTAAATAAGTCTTGTTGTTTAAATCTTCGACAGTGACAACTGATGTTCATCCCTTTGAAAAATTGTAATGGTTCTGAGCTTTTACAGTACACAATCTCTCCAGTTCTCAATGGCTTTTATAAAGTAATGCCTGTTTTTCTTCCAGCTTTTATAAACTCATCTTTTCATGTGAAAGATACAGGACATTCCAATGGGGGGAAACAGGCGCCCACACAGCTCCTGTTTGTGCATTTCTTACATTGTCCTGCCAGAAAATAGGCAAAATATTATTGGAATGTGTTCTATAAGCACCTGTGGTGGCCTCCAAAAACAGCTTTAGGCTTGTGCGCACACACAAACACACCAGACGTATCTCTTGGAACACATAGTACCTCCTGATGGAGAGAAGTAGGTATGTTTAGATTTTCAGGGAACAGGATATAAGAGTGCATTTGGAAAATTACTGCTGCTACTGTTGAAGTGCAGTGGCTGAGAAAGTGCCTTAGTGTCGTAAATATATTATTCAAATGACACGGTGTTAGAATTCAGGTCTATTTATATTGAGTGTAAGAATTGATGGAATTTTAAGGGAAAATACGGATTCTTAACTTGATAGCAAAATATCAGATTTCATGCATTTGGCAGTCAGATCTGATACCAGCCAGACTGACTTGTGAAATCATATAATACATGCTATAAGTTCTAACATTACATTGGCTCCAGTGACCAAACTCTATGGTTATTGCCACAGTTTGAGATATCTTAAATTTTTGTAGTTTGAGCCTTTGATCCTTTGAGAGTAAGAATAAGGAAAGGAGATCTTCTGCTTAATTAGTTTTAGTCACCTGGTTAACGGAGTGCAAAATGTCTGTGTTGTGGACCGGTTGTAATTATTTGGCTCAACTTGCAGTGGTGCAACACCTAATGATGCAATATAGGGGCTCATAGACTCATAGAGTATAGACATTTTGTCTGATTCTATACAATCTAACTTTACTACAGTTAAGTTAATATTCTACTCGGAATTGTATAACAGTATACTGTTGACAGTTGGATCATGAGTAAACCCTTTATTGTTCATATTGTCATATTGTTCATTTTTGATTATTGAACAGTGTCAAACTGCAAAAAGTGGAAAAACTTATTTTATGCAATCTGTTTTATGCAATTATGCAATCTGTTTGCCTGTACGGAGTTTGAAAAAAATTTATTTACCATTTTAAATGCATAACTCCTAGACCAAATATTAAAAACACCATCTCCTATTAAGTGTGTAAACATAGTGTTGAACTGACAGAGCATGTACAGTAGGGAGGAATTGAAAAATGCAAATGACTTTACTGACTTTGCAACAACTGGATTATTAAATCAAAATCTGGCTTTTTCAATGATGTGGAGCACAGTAACGCTGATAAGGAGGTGGGGTCACGAGATGAACTCTCTCTTAAATTAACTATTTGAGGTATCGAAACCATCCATGTCCTTCAATACATAAATGCTACAAAGTTAGCGGCCTAGTCAGAGTACCAAAAACCAGGGACAAAACATGTGCTGTATGGATTTCCTTATACACAAATTTGTTTCTTCCAGATTAAAGTTTTTAAGTGTATCTATGGACCTGACAAACACTGAATAAAAAACAGAAAGACTTTGAAGCATGTGTAACTATGGGAATGCATCTTAATTCTGTTCATCCTCCATTAGTAAATATTGATGTGTGAATCAAATTTGTGTTAGAAGCTATTTGTTAGAAAAAAATATCGACATCACACATGTTAAGTGCTATTCAGTTAAATTTTTGTTTAAATGTTTTTGTATCAGCATTGTTATCTCTACCGAACATTGCTGCAATCCTTTTAATCTTGAACAGATACAATCTAAAGAAAGTGCTCTTGGTGATTTTAGTAACTGGCAACAAGCAGTTATTTTATAGTCTGATAGTTGTGCCAAATTTACACCACACGTCAAGGAGTCTAATAAGCTTTGGTCGAAGGTCTGAACAGAAGTACATAATCTGCAGAGTTATAATTGATACTCCCAGCCTCCATCACCACTTTTTATATTAAAATCCTGTCATAGGGGTTCATGCTAGTTGTTCATAATCAGTACTGTAGTTAAGGGGGGATGAGGGGGGATGTCATCCCTCCTGAAATAAAAACCGTCAAAATCATCCCTCTTCTAAAACGAACATCCCCCTGTTTCATCCATTTGTGCTATTTTATCAATGAATGCTTATGGCTATTGCAGAAGACACTAGGACCCAGAAGCTGTGCCATATGGCCCGACCCCACAGCCAAAACCGAAAGTTATCTTTTATAAGCTGCATTTCTGTTTTCACTGGCGCAGCTTTTGGAGTCTTTACGGTACTGATTCAGAAGCCAAAGAAATGCACAGACCACATGCAGCAGGTTAAGCCATCCCACGTGACACTTCCCAATCAAGTCTGTGCATTTCAGACAGCAAACATCACGATAGTGATAGTGATGCACGTAAAGAAAATGAAGAGAGAGAAACACAGGATTGCATGGGAGAAAGGGACAGATACACAAGACTGGACCGGAGAACGTTAAGAAAATGATGGGTGAGACAGAAAGGGAGATAAAAGTAAGGGACAGTTCTCTAAAAACAGAAAAGTGGACGGAGCAAATAGAGCATTTAATCCTGAATGAACAGACTCATTTCTGTTCATATTTCCCACTGGGACTAAACCAGTGTGTGTCATATGTTCGGAAACCGTGGCACTTATCAAAAGTCACAAAACATAAAGGATTTGAACAAACATTCCCACCAAAATCTGAAGTAAGATCACAGAAAATAAATCATCTCTGAGCCACACGTTCACTGTCCAACAATGTGCTAATGAGTCAACTCATAAATGCATTTACTGATGGAGGGATGGTGAAAGAATCTATGAGTACAGTTAACCAAAAATTTGAGCGTTGTGCTTAAGATTAATCAAATACTCATGTCGGCTTCATCTGCCTGAAAGAATATTGACGCAGGATGTGCTGATTCAACTAGATGAAGCCATTGACAGTTAATTACATGCAGATTTTGATACAACTAAAAGGATACTTAAAAATATGCCATACTAAATATTTAGACATTATGATCTTCTGGACCTTTGCTCCAAGACATTTTCTCTAAGTGGACCTCTTTAAATTTTATTTGAATACCCCTGATCTATTGAGTAAAATACTTTGAGCGAGAGGACACATGCAAATAAAATTGACCTCAATTTACTTATTTAAAAAAATGTACCTCAGTTTAACAATTTAATTAAAATTATGAATTAATATTGACTTGACCAGACTTGAGAGGATTCAGATGTCCATTTCCAATGTTTTCTGAGGTTTAGTTTTGAATTTTAATAGATGATTTTTTTTAGTGTCGTGAGTATGAAGCTGCACTTGAACCAAGTGGGAAAATCTGTCTCTGCATTTGAACTATGAGTTATGTGATCCCGAACTATGGAGCATGTGATGGCTGTTCCAGCCAGAGGACTGACTCCAGTTCTGAGGAACCTCAGGATCAATGACACGTAACATCCACACCATGCATGTTGTTTTATAGTAGAATATATGAATTGTGTTTTTTGCTTAAACAACAATAAAAACTGTGGTTGGTCTCCACCATATGCCCTTTCATCAGCATAAAATATGTCTGATAAACAATAAAATTCACCATCCCCTCTGATTTGTTTTTACAACTCGACTACTGTTTATAATCAATGGCAAACAAAAAAATCCTGTCTCGTAACTTGCTACAGATTAACCTGAGTGGGTAGAACAACTGCATTTTATGGAATAATATACAGTATTAAAACTGAAATTTCTAAAACTTCTGAAGAATATAAAAGGGGGAGTTCCACTCCCCTTGATCAAACCTTTGAGCAATAATTTAAAGCTCTAGGGTAACTAATAGATTGAGGGGAAAAAAAATAATAATTATATATATATATATATATATATATACATTATTATTATTATATATATTGACCTAAAACAGAAAAGGTTTTGTCTGATTTAATATCAGACAGTCACAAGAAAAGTCTATATATAATTTAATATTTTAGAATTTCTATAGTTTTATTCTGGGGTTATAAGCTTTTCAAGTATCCTTATATTTTTATTCAAAAATGAAATAGGATCTTCTGGTACTAAATGGGATTTTTGTTCGTTATTACATAGAATTAGATGATTTGTACATAGTTAGTGGGGGTATCCACTTTCACTGATGAGTTTAGCTCTTTGGGGTTTATTTTTGACTGTAGCAATGGAGGGAGTGGTGGCTTTAGACATACTGCTTGAGGTAGCACTGTATTTGTGTTTAAGATAATGCCCATAGAAGCAAATCGAGCTCAAAATTGCTTCAAAATGTTTTATATGTACAAATTCCATTTCATAAAAAAATATTTTTTTTAACTGAAATAATAAGAAACAATAAATCTGCATTTTGTAAGTTCTCTTGAAACTGGCCAAAGTACTAAGTGATGACTGTTGATGATTTGGTGGACCATCTTGATCGTATTTTGTTAATATAAGCAACATTATTATATTAAAGTTGTGCCATTTTTAAGCAATATATTTAATATAAGGAATAAGCTGGTAAACTGAGTTTGCATGAGTATCATGATTTTGGTATAAAATGAGCATCAAATATGGCTTACCATTTTGTGCCAAACTTCATGAGAGAATGCAACTTATTGCTTATAATGATATCTTTCACCACCTACAGTACATCTTGTAAAAAGGCTGTGAGAAAAAATCTCTTATCAATGAAGGGAATGGCCATAAACTACTGTTGCATAACATGAATGTGCAAAACATTTGAGCCCTCAAAAGGCATTGCATAAGAACCTGAGATGGTGCTGTGAAAGATATGAGCTTGGCAGTGCTTTGGAAAATACTTGCAACTTAACACAACTGGATCAAAAAATGCAACCCGAATCTCTCTTATTTGAAGAGAATGCCATACATACATTTTATGTAAACACACCACTAAATTCTTTGGGCCTGAGCTCATCTCACATGGACCAAAAGTGGGCACATGTGCTGAGATAAGCTTGTGTATATTTAAGCTTGTTCTCTGCCAAGCACAAAATTAACCATCCAGACTGTTACCTGTGAAAGGTGCAAAAGCCAACATCTGCTATGGTATGGGGATGCATCATTGCTGACAGCATGTGTGACTTATAAAAGCTTAAAATAAGCATTGATGCACAGTCAGTTACTGGGATTTAGCCATCAACACCAAGCTCCTGAGCAAAAGAAAATTTGTTAATGTTGATGTTGCACACTAGCAAACATGCCCCTTTCTCAACTTTCTCAAATTCTAGATTTAGTTACATTTACAAAATACATTCAAATTGTTGACTAAATAAACTTTTTGCTAAACGATATAGGTTGCTTGGCAGCAACTTAAAACATGTTGAAACTAGGGAGTCAAATGCAAAGTTCACAAAACAGCTGTTTCTGCCACTTGCCGTAGTATGCCGTAATTAAACATTATTTACACATTAAAATTACACATTAAAACATGTATACACAAAGGGGGTTGAATCAAAGATCAGCATTTTTGCCAGCTCTCTTATCATATTGTAGAAGAACCCAGATCAACATAGTGCTGTTTGTTGGCTCAGGCATTGAGGAAGCATGTGTGTATGCTGTGGTTTTACTGTTTATGTGTATGAAATTTTGGGGCTTTTTGAGGTTTGAGTGAGTTTGTTTTAAGTTGTGCCTGTGTCTATTTTGTGAACGTGTCGGTGACTGTGTGTCTTTGTGTAATTGTTTGGTTAAAAGTAGATGTGTGTGTGTGGGTGCCTGGAACAGAGCAGGGAAGTGAAGTAGAAAGGATCAGGCCAATGGCCTTGAGCTGGAATGCAGATAACATGAAGCAGAGAGGAGCAGAGAAGTTCATGCTAATAGAGACCAGTGGCATGCATACAAAACCAGGCGCAAAGCCTGTATCCAGATTATTAGTAGCTTAAAAGCACAAATGCAGCAAACACATATAAAATCCATTTAAATTGTATATGATTCTTTTCACTGTAATGGTCTTTACTGCCAATGCAGAAGATTGCAATATTGATGTAAGGCCAGTCGCAATTACTTTTTACTGTTTGCTCTGACCAGCCTGACCAATCACCAGCTCCAGACTGGTTTTATGAGCCAATCTGTCTGTGCGACCCCACAAATACAGATTATTATATTTATAATGGTTGTTTTTGCCAACCCAATTGCCAGAACATTTTGAATATTTTTCCAAATGGAAAAATACGAAACTTATTAAAACTATGAAAAATATGGAACTATTAAACTGACAAAATTACAAAGAAAAGATTAATTAGCTTATTTGTTTTTTATATACATATTTGATGGCTGCAAGAAACCAAAGGTTACTATTGTTATTTCACTTTTCCTTTCAGTAACCAGTAATCTTTTTGGAATAATTGTAGTAGTTTTGCAATTGGAGATTTTTGTCAATTCTTGATTGGTATACGACTTAAGTTGCTCGATGCTTTACAATCACTGTTTGATTCTTCTCAACATGAAACTGCTTGAATTTTAAATAGGAGACAGATTTGGGTTGGCCTTTCCAGTTCTGGGTTCCCTGGTGTCACAGCAGCATGAGTTTTTTTAAAAGTTTTTCCAGAGGGCTTATAGAAAGCTCACACGCATTTAACCGTGGTTTTCACAATATTATGTACTGGAGATGATTAAGGACCCAAATCCTGTGCAATCCAGTGTTGAGAATTGTTCCTTTCAAACTGACTAACAATTGTCTTACAATCACAACCAATCCTTGCTTGTAAAGACTGAGCTGTGGATTTATGCTACTTTTATACCCATTCATGATGCCTCAGTGCTATCAATTAGTCTTCTTACTGGTTTTTGAATATTAAACACATTTTGGGCAGTAGGACAGTCTAGCAGTCTGTTGATTTGAGCTTGTAGTTAGGGGTGATGACATCAGTGCTGAAATTTTGTTTTGATCTTAGAATATGGGTGCATTTGTATCATAACTTTAACACTTCCATTTTGCTTAAAAGCTGCATATGAATTCATTCTATCTGTACTCAATTGTACCCTCCAATGTCAGGTCAATCTGGAAGACAATCTTGAATGGCAATACTTCTTACAGGTTTGACTAGCGAATATAATTGCGACTTTAAAATAAAACCAACTCAGACATTTATCATAATAAGTACTTAATGACTACATAAGTTCTTTGAGGGCAGTGATGACAAAATCAGAGACGCGAATGTGAAGTGACAATTCCTTACTTGTAGAAACTATTTTATAAAATAAAATCAAAGAATGAAACTGATCGCACTTGTTCACAGATCTATTTATTGTTTTCATGTTCAAATTTATGTAATAAGCAACGTTACTGAAAATTTCAGTTTATACAGAGTAGAAGCCGATCAGTTTCATATCAGGGACGATATTGATACAGATTATTGCTAGTTAACGGGGTCAATAAAAGTTTTTGTAACTGATCTGCAAATAAAGAAAAAAAACACAAGGTTCATTATTTGGACATTTTCAGCAGTGGAACTGGGAAAGCAGGCAAGCTTCTCATTTTGGAACTAGCTCACAGGAGCCTTGTGGTGTTTTACAGATTCACTGTGTAGGACTGTAATGTTTTAATTTGGGGCAACACCACTACCTTCCATCCTCAGCTCCAGTCCAACTGAAACTCTACTCTCCTTGAGTGTGATGTGGTGTAGGTGACAACAGGGCTTCAGTGTTAATTTGGCCACTACTCATATGGCTTAGCTCATCAGAGACTGTTGCGGACGGGACAATAAAGAGCAAATGACACAAAAAGGAGAGACAGCAGTGGACCCACAGTAGCATTGTAATTACTTAATATCAGTAATAGTCATAATTATACTAGTCAAAATTAAACCCAGATACCAGTAATGCCTAATATTGGCCCCTGATAATCGGTCAACCCTTAATACAGAGCATATTAATTGATGGTAGTGTACTTAATTGTCAGACTGCATTATATATAAAGATATGCCCAGACAGAAGACTCTGCAGGTTTTATTTACCTTATTCTACTTTCTTGTTCAAATGGATTATTACAATCATCACCATTTTTGTTCAGTGTTAAAATAATAAAATGATTCAGGGCTTGTTCCCGGTTCTGATATTTATTCGCCATTGTGTTTTTATTTTTATACAAAGCATACTGGACTCACAATATGGAGTAAATAATGACAATGCATACTGTCCAGTTAGACGGCAAAAAATAGGTGACCTAGTCGGTCATAATAAGACACTGAGGGGTTTTTTTTGGTATTGTTTTGTGGTTTTTTTTTATTTATTATTATTATAAAGTGGCCTACAACTTTGACTGCCCTTACAGGGCCAGACATTGGTCACCTGAGAGCACCAGACAGTGACCGTGGACGTCTGCCCACATAATCTCTAAGCCACTGAGGACACAAGTGATGGATGGGGAAGACTTATTGGCATGTCATAGAAAGCATTGCTGGAGAAACTGTATGGAGTTAGGGACATACAATGATGTCTTCAATAGCACTGAGAAAAGTTTTTAAGGTTGTAGGTGATTGCATGGAAGGAAGATTTCAGAAGATTCAAGAGTCTATGTTACCACAGGCTACGGTCATATTGTGGGGCTTAAGCTGCATAAATCAGATTTTTTGCCTTAAAGAGAAACATATGTTTTTTCAGAGCTATTATGTGCTTCTTATTCAGATTCAAGTAAGTATTCTGAGTACATCAATATTGTTGTTAAAATGTGACATATCATAAAGCTGTGATCCAAGCAAAAAAGCAGAACTAAACAGTGACGCCTGTAATGTTAACATAGCCAGCCACAGGGCCATGTTAATTAGCAATGCTACCATTCGTATGCTCTTGGCTGAATAAGCATTGTTTGACTGAAATGTACATTTAAGGGTTAAGGGCTCTGATGTGGAAGGCCTGGCTGGCTGGTTCTCGTCAGTGGAGGTATGTGAGCACATCTACCCAAATGAAGCCCACATGTAAGAGATGTTAAATATAGCCAGGCCTTGGCTGCCTGTGCTCATGTCCTCCCCTCTACAGTCCTGTGTGTACGTGTGGGAGATTAGACCCCTTTCGGCCTCCAGCTTCAGACTAGCTTCTAGTTCCATGATCAGGACTGTAGCCTGTCATCCTAGGCAAAAGAAAAGATGACCTCAAAGTCTGGTTATGATGTTTTGTTCTGGTCCAAAATTAAACCAGTTTTCGTTGCTTTCAGGAAATGTAGTGATAATGCTATACATACATAGTGTAGCATGGGTGTGAGAGTAACCATTTCTCTGGAGTTTAACAGTACACAGGTAGTGATTGAATAATGAATCAGTGTTTCCCTAAATGAAAAGAATACTGCAAGCAGTTCTGTGATGTTTCAGGTTAGATCCAATTTTATAGTGGTGTAAAAGTGTTTGCACCTTCCTGATATCTTATTTATTTTCCATGTTTGTTTCAGATTATCAAACAAATGTAAATATTAGTCAAAGAACACCAATAACCACAACATGTGGTTTTAAGTGAAGGATTTTATTATTAAGGGAGGAAAAAAAAATCCAAACCTACATGACCCTGTGTGACAAATTGATTGCTCCCTAAACCTAATAACTGTTATTAGTTACATCACAACTGCAATAAAAATTTGCAATAACTATCAATTAGTCTTTTACAGCGATGTGGAGGAATTTTGGCCAATTCATCTTTGTAGAATTGTTGAAGTTCAGCCACATTAGAAGGTTTTTGAGCATGAACCGCCTTTTTAAGGTCATGACACCATGACACCGTGATACCATCACACTACCACCACCACATTTTACTATTGGTATGTTCTTTTTCTGAAATGCGGTGTTACTTCTACACCAGATGTAATGGGACACACACCTTCCAAAAAGTTCAACTTTTCTCTTGTCAGTTCTGAGAGTATTTTCTTGGGTCTCATCAATATGTTTTCTGGTAATATTGAGATTTGCCTTAATGTTCTCTTTGCTCAGCAGTGGTTTTCATCTCGGCATTCTGCAATGCAGGCCCTTTTTGCCCCATAACTTTCTTCTGGTGGAGTCATTAACACTGACTTTAACTGAGGCCTGAAGTTGTTTGGAGAATGTTGTGACCTGCCACTCCTGGGAAGGTTCACCACTGTTCTGTCACCACTGTGCCATGTATTACTGTATTACCCTTTGGGGGCGACACTTTTAATATCATATTTACAGAATATATTTTTATGTAACTCTAACAGGAATAAAAGTGAAGCTGAGTGATGAGGATTTTCCCCCAAAGCATTGAGCAGCTTAAAAAAAGCTAGAAAAACATGAAAAACACATGTATGCCTCTTTATATCAAAGATTTTATTTGATTGTTATACATGGCTTCATTGGTTTTTACAAGAAGAACGAACTTTTCAAGAATATACAAGACTTCATAATTCACCTCACTTAATTTCACTTTATTGGGGGGTGGGGTGGGTGTTGGTGCTTGTGTGCATTTTACCCATTCACTCAAAGCCATTTTAAGCACTTTGCCAAGATCTGTGGCATGGGCAGTGACAAACATTCTGATTGATGATCTTTAACCCCTTTGTGCCCTGACTTAATGACAGTCAGCAACATTTTCAAACCCTGTCACTGTATAAAAGTGGAGAATGTAAAAACATATTGTATGTGTTTTTATAGTTATACTAGACTATAAAACATGTTATTGTATTTTCTAACTGATGAATGTTATGCCCTCTTGAGCACTGAAGTACTTGAATCTTACTGCTGTGCCAAAAGCAGCACACAAAGCACACTTTTGATGATGATGTGAAAGCTGCTTTACACAACACTTGAGAGTAGTTTAGCTTGTTGCATCGCTCCAGGTTTAAACACGTTTCACACACTAATGACTATGAGCTGGGGTCCAAATTAATGTAAGCAGTCAAAGAATGGATAAAAACTTGTACATGCAAGTCTTAAAAACTTATTTTAGTCTCACTCCAACCACCTGAAACCATCTCATTCCAGTCACCTCACCAAAGTTGGCAGCTCTTGTGTACTGTAGTATTGCTCTGGGTTGCTGGTTAAAGCATTCAATGTGTCAGTCAAATTGAATGTGCATTGAATCAGACCTATTAGTGTTCAATTAAAGCCACTATTTTATAAACTGGAGAATAAAATGCAAACTTTATTAATGTTTTGAAACTCAAGGATTTACATACCTGGAACATTGTGTATACTGGACATTTTTTATTGGAGACTTCATTTCCCATGGGTGCATGGACTCCAGTTCCTCATAAATGCATTATGCATACAGCTGGAGCTTCTCTTTTCACTTTCCATTAAACTGGATTCCATAAATGTACTGGATCTGTTTTGTTCGGAATGGAATATGTTCTAGCATTTTTCATGCGAGCTTCTTGAATTGATCTCGTCTCTTTTAGGTTCTGTTTTATTTTGGAGCCAGGTGAAGAACAGGGTTGGGGGGTGTTTAGCAGACTGCAGAATCATGAGGGGGAGACTCAACCACCAGGCCAAATAAGAGCCAGATGGCTGCTTATATCGTAATGGCCACTCAAGACAGAGCACAAGCCCCCTGGAGATGGCTCGCCTCGGCCGGCTGTGTTTCTAAAATTACACCCTTCCAAACTGTCATTTCCTCTCCAAAGAGATTTAATGAGACAAATTAGTGCTGATAGGTAGCATATGAGGCCAAAAAAGGGAACTAGAAAAAGACTGTTGATCATTTGTGTGTGTGTTGTTTGGGGGGGGGCATGCATGATGTCTTTGTTTCCCTTAATACTGTGTAAGCCTATGAGAATGAATAACATTTCTTAGTGTCTGTGTGTCTGCGTATGTGTCTGGTTAACACCTCCATTCTTGACAACTGATTGTGTATCATCTGGCATAAGTTGTCTGTCATGTATGATTGTTGCTATGCTGTAATGGAAGCATGCATCATATGGATGCTTATTATATATAAAACACAGTGACAGGAAATAAATATTCATATGCTAGTTTTTTTTAAGTGCATATGTTCACTTTAGATTTACACAGATTTAGATTTGTTATTATATAAGAGCAAGCATTCTGTGTTTATAAGCATGAATAAAAAAGAATAGGGAAACTACTGAGTAATGCATTATTAATACAAATTAATAACGTTACAACTTTGTTGCAAAATGCTAACATTTTATTAGCTTGCTTGAGTCTTGGCAAACCTTTATCAGCTCCCCAAGGTTGCAAGGGTCCCTATGATGGGCGCAGTTTAAATTCCTTCTTGAAGGTTAAATGAGATCGTTTAGACCATGCGAACACCTTATTGTTTAGTTGTGTTGTAGAAACATCCATCTTCTCCTAGTGTCTCCAAGTTCATTGCTCAATTCATGTTTACCCATATCATGATGCTTTTACTTCCAAGTGTCTCTGTAGTTTTCTTGGGAACATACTGGCATCGCTTGTTTTTCAAAACAAGTTTATTACCAAAGAGTTGTATTTGTGTTATGTCTGACCAAAGTACACTCTCCCAAAACAGATCTGATTGGTCTAAATGCTGATGTGTACATTTTTTGTGCATGGAGAAAGAAGACTATGGAATGTAGGAGTTTGTCCATTTGTAGGAACCTCAAAATGTAGAAATGATCTTGGGCCCTGTTCATCCTTGGCATTTACATGCTCTTTAGCAAATCTGATCGTTGAGTGGTCTAAATCATAGTGTGAATGGGATACAGTGCATCTTAGAGACACTTTGCAATCCTACTTTTGAAACCACCTTTAGAGATGGTCAGGGACAGTAATGCCCACATAGCATCTGTGGTGTGAACGGTAAAGCATCTGGATGCATTCACGACTGAAAGTACTGCCCGTGTCAAACATGTCGCTGCCTTTGCCGGGAAATCATAACCGCTCAGAACTTTTTGGAAATTGTCTTCAGGGCTAAGCATGCTAGACTATTGGAACACAATCAAGGGCATTTTAGTCTTACACCAAATGCACATGTTCATGGAACTTCTCCAGTGGAAATTATCTAAGTAATCCAATCCAGTTTTGTTTGTCCCTTGTGATCAGATCACCAAAGACAAATGTTATTGCCAGGTATGAACAGTGCCTCTGTCATCACCTAGCTTCCCGCAGTGCATTTTATTTTTACACTACCTAATTTATTGTCTGCTTTTGTTAGCCCAATATCTTTGCTAGTTTGATGTTAGTTTACTGCTAAGATTTGAAAGTTGAGCTTGTAGTTTATATATGAGGCTAGAGAACTGCTATGGGCTTACCATTCTTTTGGAAAACACTTGCCCTGTGTATAAATGTTGGTATATACAACAATTGCTAAATTGTGTTTGTATATCTGGTCTCCTTTGGTCATTCAGTAAAGCTGAAACAAATCAACTGCCACAAGCCAAAATACCAAATTAAAAGGTAATATGCAGATTACCTTTCAATTTTCTTCATATGCTGTGTAATACTGTGCAAAAGCAATGTATATATATTTTTTTTTCAGAACACAGATATTAGAATCAATACAAAGAAAATTAATACAGTGAACAGTACATGTTTTTCAATGAGATCTCCTTGTGTAAGCATGGAATTAATTATAATAACCATCAAATACC
The DNA here is from genome assembly GCA_037576955.1 of Lepidarchus adonis. NCBI lineage: Eukaryota > Metazoa > Chordata > Actinopteri > Characiformes > Lepidarchidae > Lepidarchus > Lepidarchus adonis. Next base: position 3,996 of record JBBIGC010152105.1, on the reverse strand, counting down.
TGGTTTGGACTCAATCAGTGGTTAAATCAAGTGCTCCTGCTGAGAGAGTTTCAATCGCCCAATGCAATGCCTGAAGGCATTGAGAGGGAATCACCAATCCTGCACTCTTCTAACCAGCTTCCAACATATATGAACTCTTCACACACACACACACTTTCATAAGATAATTTTTTCATTTCATTTTTACTGCTTTTTTGTTTGTTTGCATTTATTCTAATGATAACATGTATTTTTGCTACAGAAAGACACTCATTGCTGAGATAAATGGGAATAAACTTTTGCACAGTACTGTATGTGCAAGAGTTTGCAGATGGACTATAAATACTTATGGAGTTTGCGGTTTGCTGCACCCTTCTGGGGAGGATTTACACCAGGTGTTGGAACATTGTTGTGATGAGTTCATTTCATCCAGACACATGAGCATTTGTGAGTTCAGGTAGTGATATTTGATTATTTAGTTTTGGATCACAAACAACACTTCAGCTCATGCCCAAGGTATTGAATGGCGCTCTATTCACTACTCCACAGGCCTTATACCTCGCTTGCCATTGGGCTTAGTGACCTTAAGCAGAATTTGAACTCCTCAGTGTGGACACCTTAAAGTAGCTGAATTTATTAATGAGGAGTGTCTGAATATTTGAGATGTCAAACCATAAACGTAAATTAACCTTAGTAACTAAGAAGAAATGTTTGTCACTTACTGGTCTCATTATTACCTCCTTCTAGTCTCACTGAAATTTCATTTGCAGCATGACAGTAGCTTTACGCTAGAATCAGAACTGCTGTGACAGAAACCAGTTTGTCTGCACTATTTGAGTTGGATTCATTTCCAAAGGAATTTATGTAATGTCATTTGTGAGGGATTTGACTGAACAATAAAATAAGTGGCCTAGTTTCCCCTACCATTTCAGTGGTACCTGGGCTTGGGCTTGGGCTTGGACTTGAGCTTGCGACCCTCTGGCCATAACTGGAAAGACCTAACCATTAGGGCACCACTTTCTTATGACATAAAGATGCCATGAGGCTTTTTCTTTCTTTCCTGTTTTTTTTTTTTGTCTTTTGTGTGTCCAACAGCCAATTGGCCATTGATTTCATTTCCACAGGCTCTTACTGATCTATTGAGGTTTCCTTTTTATTTCTCTATTTTTCTCTTTTATTTCTCTTAATTTCCATGGGTCATGGAAAGCGCTTTTTTGATTTGCTGATTTGATTTGCTTAATCAAGCATGTTGAACACCATGCCCATTTACTGCTCTGTTCCAACTTTACTGCTCTCAACCCAAGGAAAGCAGAAGTGTGTTATCAGGGTTGTGGTATGAAGCAAAAGGAGCTACCAACACACACACACACAGAGGCTACTTTGTGTGGGTGGGTTTCCTCTGGAAAACCCCTCCACTCTAATTGTCCTCACAGGGATTTCTCAAGTTCAGTGTATGTAAGTGTACCTCCATCCTCATCAAACACAAGAAGTCACAAGAACAATATGAACAGTATTACATTTTTATTTAGTTTTCCCATTACTCAAATGTAGTCAACACTGGGCCAATGAGGCTTCTTTTGGCAATTTTTGGCAGGCTGTCCAATAATGAAACTGTAGTTTAAAAAAAAAACCAAATTGCCAGCAAATAATGTAGTCTAAATTTTAAACATGGTATCATTAAGCAAAGCAATAGGTTCCAGTTCAGGCAATACTTTGTTTGTTACAATTGGAAGATTTTTCAAATTTCATTTTGTGTGTGTGTTTTGTTTTTTTTTTGTTTTTTTTAAGTATAGGGGGTTCTCGAGTTACGTCGCACTCCACATGATGATTTGTGTTTACGTCGCTAGCTCCTTAAAAAAATGTAATTAAATGATGCCGTTTGCGCTTCAAGTTGTGTGGCATGTTTCATGGGAAGCAATGCATTGTGGACTAGGTAGTGTTTGGTGTGGGATCATATATGGGTAACACGGTGGAAAAGAAGTGGAAAGAATGTTGCTTTCTGAGACTAGTGGCGAGAACACGGGTTGGTAGTAGAATGCAGTTGAACGCCTACTAAATGCTTTACAGTAATACGGAGAGAGGGACTGGTGTTAGCTATATGTTGCACTTCCATGTTGTAGGATTTGCTGTGTTTCATGAGGAGCAACGCATTGTGGACTATGTAGTGTCTGTTGGGAAAAAAGTGCTGCTTTCTGGGAGTAGCTGTGAGAGGCGGTTAGCAGCACATATACGGTAGTACAATGCATTTGAACGCCTACTAAATGCTTTGTGGTAATATGGGGAGGTACACTGGTGTTAGCTACTTATGTTGTACTATAGTAAACAGAACCCCAGCGTAACTCGAGGACCCCCTGTACTTGTATACACTGTGGACTTTGTTTCAGCAAACAGATTGTGTTTAGGCAAATGAAACTATAAAGGTTTGAATCTTAAACACTGCTTTAACATTTAAGTGAGATTTCATATTGTGTGCCTGATTTTCCAGTGTTGCGCTCAAAGTAAAGAACACGTTATTCAAAATGTGTTCGGAGTGGTTAAGTATTGTTGCCCCTGTATCGTGATACTTATTGTGTCATGAGGTTGTTGGTAAAACCCAGCATTACTGTTACCTATTTTATACAGTACTGAGGCTTCAAGGCTTTATATCTGCTTTAACTCCATTTAAGCCACTAAAATCAGACATGACTAAAACTACTGCATTTCTATACAATGGAATCTGTCAAAGGGTGGGATCTGTTTGGCAGCAAGTAAACAGTTTTTGAAGGTGTGAGTGTGTGAGACCACTGACGTGAAGTAAATAACATTGTTTGTTTCATTACAGTAACACCTGTGAGGGAGGTGGGATATATTAGGCAGCAAGTGAAGTCAGTTCTTGAAGTTAATGAGTCTGAAGCAGGAAAAATGAGCGAGCATAAGGATCTAAACAGCTTTGACAAGGGCCTATTGTGATCATTAGACTTCTAAGTAAGAGCACCTGAGCCAAGGAAAGACAGCTGGTGTATCTATGACAGGGTCATGGGCAACCAAGGTCATTGATGCCTGTGTTATGGCTAAATTACCATAAAAAAAATTATATATGTATTCATCTATACATATATACGTAAACAAGTGACTCTATTCTGTGTTCTAGCTGTGCTCGATCTGCTGTGTATCGCACTCGGGAGATGGCTGCTAGAGCTTTGGTTCCATTTGTTCTGGTCACCCATGTTCCTGCCACTATCCAAACCCTACTGGAGAAACTACCTCCAAACCCGGGCTCAGGAACCCAGCAGAACTACATCCACGGGACCCTGCTACAGGTCTGTAGTATCCATTCTTAACAACTTCATCTCTGGTTTGTTGTTTTGATATTGAGTAGCTGCAGATAAAGTGACAGGTAGGGATGGTTATCTGATTATTTGTTAATTGTGCTAAAAATACACAGTTATTTCTGGGATGAAAACAGCTAAACCTAAACCCATGTTAAACCCACCCTTTATTAATCCTATTACAAGTGATTTCAGCCTTATTAAAAACAGACATGCTGATCCTTGGAGTTGGAAAGGTTGTCAGATGTTTGTTTAGTTTAATGGATTTGATAGCTGTGGTTTGTATTGTACCAGTTCTTGAAACATAGAGTAGCAGTAGAGGCAGCAGTGCATTTACAGTGTGCAAAAAGCTGTGTTATAAAATGTTTACAGAGAGAAGGATTGAAACAGGTTAAAAACAAAGCTGAAAATCTGTTAATTATTAGTTATTTTCAGGTCAACATTGGAATACCCACATCAAATCTAAAACCTAATGCCATATTGTGATACCCTGCATTGGTACAAATTTATAAGGAAAACAAGGCTAATAGAAATGTGTCACAGTGTCAGAGGGCCTCTGTTAATTTCTCACCTACTATTTAAATATAACCTTTTCACTCTTGCCTACTGGAACTGGAAGTTCTGTTCTGGAAGTGTGTGTGTGTGTGTGTGTGTGTGTGTGTGTGTGTGTGTGTGTGTTTGTGTGTGTGTGTGTGTGTGTGTGTGTTTG
>JBBIGC010152085.1:0-18053 GCA_037576955.1 Lepidarchus adonis | reverse complement strand
AATGTTTATCAGTACATTGCAGAAAATAATGAACTTTATCACAATATGCTAATTTTTTGAGAAGGACCTGTATACTCTGCTGCACTGTGATGCAGCAAGACTGGAGCTAGACTTGTCAGGTTTAGGGAAATCTGGCAATTTTACCTTAATTCCCCAATGATAGGCCACCCAATTCTATAAGCCAGAGAAAATGCTCCTTTATGTTTTAAAATGCCAAGATAAGCCTGCCTGTTATTAGTTGCAGTGTTACTGAATTTACTGATCTGAAGTAGAAGAATCTAATTTGACCCCTGGAGACATTTGCAGCTCTATACCACTTACAATTGAAGCATGAACAATTAAACTGATAAAATTGGAAACTTACATCATCAGTATTACTAATTTTATACTGAAGAATTTACATGTAGACAAATGATCGACAGTGCTGTACTGCAGTACCTCTACACGGTCTACGGTCATTCAAGCGAAATTAATTTTCCCAGCCAACAATAAATGTTCATTTCTGTAAATAGTACCTTCCAGCTATAAATAGTTATTTCCAGCTTATGTTATACACTAGGATGTAATGTAGCAAAGAGCTAAAAATGTTTGAGAGGCTGGATGAGGCGACACCAAGTAAGAGAACTCGCCCATCACATGCGCAGAGGTACGTTATAGCAGTAGCGTGGTGGGGCAGTGCAGAGTCATTTTCTAGCATGAAAAAAAGAATTTTCTCTTTTTCATTTATCTTCAAACATTTGACATTTTGACCAAAATATGACAACCAGATTGTGAGGGATAACACTTAAAGCTAATCATATTGTGCATTTAGACAAAATCAACCATTTTTATAATACACAGAGTCTGCGTATTTTGGTGCATTGAGGACTACCATGACGGCTAAGCTAACTGCTAACTGATGCTAATTCTGGCAAAAAACTGTTCGTTTTCCAGTGGAAAGTGGAGGTAAGCAATGGTGCTTTCCATATTCCGACCAGTCACTGATCTATATTTGCTTTGCGTTGCTTTCGAACTGTTCATTGCTGCAGTAAACAGTACATTTAAATTCAACTAATCATTTGGGCACTGAATTAAACTTTCAGCAAATGTTTGTTTTTAGATGGGAGGATGATTTACAACTTGAGCTAAACCTCGACACCCTGGTGTTAAAAATCATAGAACCCTTGAAAATGTAAGTCCAGTGTCCAAGACAATTCTTCAGCATTATGAGCATTAACAACTTCACCAAAGTGCGCAGCAATGTCTTTTTATGCCATGATACGCTTTGATGGACCATTTATGTATGTACTGCACATGTGTTTTGAGATGTGCTGGGGCACTCACTGGATGGAGAGCAAGGTGACAAATCATATGGGCTGCGCTGATCATGGAAACATCTCTCCTCAGGGTGACTTCTGGTGGGGAAAGGGCTCCGTTTGGGCAGCAATGCACCACCCTCTGCAGGAGCTACAGCGGGGTGTACAACCAACATTGCTGGGGTTTGAACTGGACTGGCTGGAGTCTTTGGGGGAGAAGCTGTTTTCCTGTGAGCAAGAGGGGAGAAAAAGGTACAATTTAAGAGAACTTTAATATCGCATTACAGTAGTACTCAACTCTTTCCCTGGAGAAGCTCCGCTATCTTGCACAAGGTCTTTTATTCTCCCACTGTACATCAGCAGTGTACTTAATTAACAAGCCTCTCCTGAGACAACGAGGATGTAGAAGCACCAAGATCTGATCAGATTCGGTCCTAATGAGATTTATATGGGGTGAAAAAAATAAATAAAAACGATAGGCACAACAGTTTTTCAGTTAATTTGTCATTAATGCATGGTTTTTCTGTTTGTGATTTATCTAGTTTATTCCAGTTAGAGTAAAAGTATACCAACTCAGGGCTTACTCCTTCCTGTCCTGCACATTTTAGATTTTTCCTGCTTCAACACACCCACTCCAAAAGGACAATGCCTAGTAAATCTGTTGAGTACTTAGCTCAGGTGTGGTAGACGCAGGAAAAACAGAAGAAACCCAGTTTGTCAGTCTTCCTAATGTGACAAACATCTGCTATAAACATCTAGATGTCAAATTTGACAGACATCTGCAAACTGAATCATACCAACAGAAAAAAGCCAGATTTACCCTTTAATCCCAGTGTTAGGGTAAACTGCACCCAATTCTACTTCAAAGGAAAACTGGCCCGTTTAATCTGAAACTAAAATAAAAAGCATGCACATGAAAAGCTTTCCTATTCTAATAAATCAAATCTCAAAACTCGATATGGGTGAAATGGGGAAAAAACCCTGAGGTTCCTTTTCAAAGTCTAATATCCCATTCTAGAATATCTTACCACATCAGAACTGCTAACAGTGGAGGTGATGGGAACCAGACACAAAATACTTTAGAACATGGAGCTTGTTGGTTCAATAGTAGTAAAATTTTAAAAATAAACAGAAATCCCCTATTAAATGTATTACACTTCAAAGACTGTTTTTTTGATTGTTTAAGGATCCTCTACTGTACTGTTTAATATTTTTTCCCCAAAAAGTAAAGTTTTACTATAAAAATACAATAAAGTCTTAAAATCCTTTTTCCATGGCATATCGTCCGGGAATACCACTTTTATTCTAGAACATTATATACAAATAAACATCTTTATTGAAGTCTTTTGTATCATAAAAGGTATATCTAAACCCTTCCAAATGTGACTTCAGTATTTTAATAACATTTCTCCATTTCTGGCTTGGCCAAAATCAAAGGTCAGATAAGTCCAGCTGCCCCCCCCCCCCCCAGATTGTAATAGATGACAAATGAAAGTGGCTTTATTGTACATTCACATTAAAGACGCTCAGTACTGTGTCTGGTGTCTCAGACTACAAAAACTCATTGATGAGATCAGGTGAGAATCAGGTGTTCCCACTCAGAATCTGCCCTATGAGTAATCATCACAGACACCAAACACACACACTCACTGCCAGCCATTGACTACACTGCCATTTACTAATCAATTTAATGTTCTTGAAAAGTTGATCATCGCAGCTGTGTTACAATTTCTTAAATAAAAAAAAATCACTTCTCTACCAATCACGGTCTAGCACAGGGGTGCCCAACATGTCGATCGCGAGCTTCTGGTTAATCGCAAATGCATTACAATCGCAGCGCCCTATCAAAATAAACAGTACCGCGCATGTGAGACCACGCAGCATAAAATCAAATGACCCGCAAACCACAGAAAATACTGCAGTACAGATGGAGCCAATCCCCTCTGTGGCGTTTGGCAGTTGATTGACATACAGCACAGCCAATCCAGCCTCATCTTTCGCAATAAGCGTTAACGCGCAGGGTCGGACAACTGTGCGGTTTACAATTGAGTAACTTCTAAAGAAAGGGTGTAAAAATGAGTGGCAGACCTGGACCAAATAAGAAACCAAAAATCACTGTTTATTAAAAAGTATGACACTGACTACACCCCGAAAGCGAGGGGAAAGTGAGGTCGACTATGTAACTCTGAGCCATACATGTTCATGCTGATATGCAAGGTAAACAGTATATATTTTAAATGTAAAGTATACTCGTATATATTGTTTTGGAGGTGGCTCATTTTTACTTATTTTAAAAGTAGCTCGCATGCCAGAAAAGTGTGGGTACCCCTGGTCTAGCAGGTAGATAAACATTACTAGACTTTAAGAAGCATTTACAAACAGAAGAGGGTCTCACAGGTCTGGGCTGGCAGTGGGGAGCCCACTGGTACCATTGGCAAGACCTTCTTGTTCGTGCTCTCCTCCCCTAGGGACGAGATGGGTGGGGGATGAATCCTCTGAACCCAGTCCCTCCTGATCATGGCTTAGGGGACTCCCAAGAGCTGCATCCAGAGCAGGGAGAGGAGCCTGAAGGGAGACCGATTTTGGGACAGCTGCCTGAGGAAGAGGAGACGGCCTCATTGCCCCAATGACCTTCTTATTTCTCATTCTGTATCTTAGAGAAAGAAAGCAAGAAAAAAAGTGCAAAAATTGAACAAAATCATGAACAGGAGGGAAAAAAATATTAATGAAAAGAAAAGCTGTAAAAGCTCTGAGCTGTGTAGAGGAGCTGTTGCGTGTTAGGGTGTGGGTGTGCGCGAGTGGGTGAGAATGAATAAGAATGAGGAATAGAGAAAACACACTTCTCTTTCCTTTTACACATTATATATGACCCAACACACATGTATGTGGGCATATGATGCTGGAAGCTGAGCACTTTTGCTCAGAGTCCATATGAAAGTGTCCCTCACTGCACCTCTCCATCCTGGTTATGCAAGTACGGCAAAGTGTGTGCGCTACAAGAAATGAGTACATACACACTGACCCCGTTTATCCTGCCTGTAAAAGCTTTCCTATGAACAGAGTTGTCTAGTTTGTCCTTTGTGTGCATTTACTCACTTCTCCAGTTCGTCCTGGGTGTGGGCGAAGGTGCAGTTGGCTCCGCGTGGGCAGCTCCCCTGCTGACGGAGGTCTCTGCACATGCTGGTCTTATACTTGCTGTTAGGCTGAGTCTAGGACACAGAGACAATTGCTCTTTAGATCAAAAGGATAAGCATGTGAAGTGCACAGGAGAGAGTAAAGGCACTGAAAATGAAAATCTGACTGTTACATTTGCACGCATTTGCTTATTGAGCTTTGACCTGCAAGCCCACATAGTAATGTTGGGTTTTTACCTGTAGAGGTAGTACAGACTGAAATGTGTGTTGACCTTTGATGGCAGCAATGATTAAGTCCAGACTGTAATGTTGTTTGTTTGCCTGTGGGGCAGTAAGGAGCCAGGACAATGTATTTCAGTAACCTATAGGTGTTCACCCTCTGACAGCACATGTGAATACTAAAATATCCAGATTTTAATCTGTAAATTGATGGAAATGCAGACGATAGTGCGAAAGGTCAATTCACGCGACCACAGTTCCCAGTACCAAACCAAATTACATTGTTGCAAATTTTTACGGTATTGAAAATCGGATAACTGGTTAAAATAATGTGTGTAGAATCCAATCACAAGAACACTTGTGATTTACATCCCTAGGGGACAATGCCTTAAAAACTTTTAAATCGCAGTCTTGCACAGGGACATTTAATTTCCTGTTACGCATGTTGTGATTATTTCTGAGTCAAATCTACAGTTGTGCATAAACTTTTGTAAACTCCAGACAGAACATTCATTTTTCACCTCCTAAAAGTGGATCTGTGAGAAAATATGCAAACCTCTAGGATTAGCAGTTAATACAAATGTGAAATTAGAGTCAAGTGTTTTGAGTTATTGATACTAAACAGGAGCAAAGTTGCAAAACCACCTCTAAAGAGTTTGGTGTCAAGTCAAATTTATTTATTAGAGCACTTTTTACAACTGACGTCACAAAGCAGCTTTACAGAGATAATAGAATCCGGGTTCGAGCCCCCAATGAGCAAGCTAAAGCGACAGCGGCAAGAAAAAACTCCTAAATATAGGAAAAACCTTGAGAGGAACCAAGGCTCAGAAGAGGAACCCATCCTCCTCTGGTCGACACCGGAGAGTAATAAAACCGGAGAGTGATAAAAGGGTTCCACAATTTAAATCAGACTGATCATCGTTTACAAATGGAGGAAATTCAAGACCATTGTAACCCTCTCCAGGAGTGCACCACCAAAGTGCTTGGACAGGTGAGAGCCAAATTTCAGGACATTAACTGAATCTTAAGTAAAAGTGGGGTTAATCAAAATTATGACCCTAAGCGACTTAAGTTCGGAAGTCAAGGAATAGGCTACAATTCCTCCAAGCCAAAGGGTAGGACTGAAAAACTGCTACCTGAAACAGAGCTGCAGTTATTTCTGCACAAAAGGGTCACACATGACACTAAATTTGACCAGAGTCCACTTACTCTCATGGCACATATGTAAGGCTGGATCAAAAAAAACAAACAAAAAAAACCAACTCATTAGTCTGAGTTCCATGTATCTACTTTAAGGACTTTTAGGTCGCACTTATGCAGAAATACAGAAAATTCTAAAGGGTTCACATTTTTAAGCACCACTTCAGACTCCAAGCTCTGCTAAATCAATGTTTACACAAATTATCTAAACTTAAATTTAAGAAACATTTCAAGATGAAGCAATTTCTTCTCTGATGGTCTATGTAGAACACTAATGTAAAAGACTGTGCACGTCAAACTAGCATTATAAAATGTATTTTAATCAACTTAGAGTTTAAGACGGGGATGAACAATTCTGATCCTGGAGGGCTGGTGTCCTGCACAGTTTGGTAGTTGCCCTCCCCAAACGCACTCACTAAATATGGCTATTAACAAGTGAGTTAACCCAGGTGTGCTTGAGCAGGTAGATCACCAAACGCCACTGGCCCTCCAGGATCAGAATTGCCCATCCCTGGTTTAAGAGAACACTACCTGAAAAGCTTCGTGGCTCTTTTTGCTGAAATTTAGGATGAATTCCACCAGACCATGGACCACAACCTTGACTGCCAACATCACACTCTCCAGCTCCTTCCAGGAAGGAGCAGCTGCATCTACAAACCAAAAGTGACCATGACTCATGATTTGCAAAATTGTTAGCTGTTCCATATTTAACAAATGACATATGATGATCCTAGGATGTGAAAAGCACAATATACTATAAATTACCTTTTGCATGCATATAGAAACCAAAAATACAAAACTTTTCACATAAAATTAGGTTATAGTTCCAATTAAGGAGTCCAAGTGTTCATGTACATGATCTCACCTGGGTTATGGTCAATATCGGCGAGAAGCTCTAATGGAGCTCTTAAGCTGGTGAGGTTCGCTGGGTCTCCTGTTCTTTGCAGAACTATGGTCAGTTCTTGAACACTTTTTGCAAAGGATTCTGGGGACTGGAGCTGGCAGTCGGGGAAAGGGAGGAAAAGCCTTTATTTATATGCAAACGCATTTATCACAGACATGGCCTGGGCTGGTGTAATTCCAACAATCTCACATCAATGAAATTAAACCATTAAAGGCCTTATTTAAATCAAATGACATACAGAACTGTGCAAACGTCTTAGGCAATTGTGCAAATGGTTCCCTTTTATGTCAGCAGTGACTGATGCAAAAATCAGATACTGTTTGATGCAAAAATAAATACAAACAAAGAGCAGTAAAAAATAAAATAAATGCATTGTGTATAAAAAGTAGTTAGTGTGTGTTGGAAGCTGTTAGAACAGTGCAGGTGATTTCGCCCCTCAGTGCCTTAGGCCATTGCATGAATGTGTGAAACTCAGCTGCAGCAGCACTTGATTTAACCACTGACTGAGCCCAAACCAAGGATTTGATGGTTCCTACAGATCATTTTGGGGCTTCCACAAGATAAACAGGGAACCCAACATGCTGACAAACGTACTATTCTCTTTTAATTTTATTTATGTTGATTTTATTATTAGTAATCTGAAAATAAAACCACTTACTGATGCTAAACTACTCTTACATACATCTCAGGGGACTAAAACTTCTGAATAGTACTGTATATTAAACCATTACCCCTTAAAATATTACCAATAGCAATTCTGTAAAAAAAAAAAAAAAAAAAAAAAAAAGAAAGAAAATGAGTTTCTAGTGACATTAAAGTGTAGTGTGTCTGGTGTCTCAGACTACAAAAACTCAATGATGAGATCAGGTGAGAAAAACAGGTGTTCCCACTCAGAATCTGCCCTATGAGTAATCATCACAGATGCCAAACACACACACACACTAAGCTGTAAAGTTAATGTGAAGGATATGGGACAGAACAAAAGATGGAAGTGCAGAGGAAGATGTGAGAAATTTGTTGCTGCAGTGAAACAAAGCCAAAAAACTGACTTGTGAACAAAGCGGGCTTCAAGGCAGACTTAACGAACCTTGACTGACTAAATGAGTCATCAGCGACCACTAAACACACAGCTGAGTAACGTAAACTGTTCTAAAAAATGTAGGTGTGATTACAGATAATGGAGCTGGTCTGAAAAGAGGTGGGCAGAACCTTGTCTATGATTGACTGCATGTGGGACTTGTGGACGAGGTCGCCGTACAGTAACGACGACCACTGTTCAGGAGAGATACGAAGCCCCGCCTCCATGGCAATGTGGACAATCTGAGCATCGTGTTCACGCCGTAAAGCCTCGTACGTCCGGAACTCCTCTTTCAGCTGCATTAGAGAGGAGTCTTCATCACGCTTAGTCACCTGAGGGGAGAGAAGAGGAAAAGCCACAAAGTGTGAGCCAGATATATTTCCCAATTGACATTTGGAAACAAGGTGAAATCTAATTTTGCCAAGTGTAATAGACAATTTGGCATTATGTAATGCTCAGCACGGTGTATGTAGTGTCTCAGACTATAAAAACTCATTGATGAGATCAGGTGAGAGAATAAGGTGATCTCCCACTCAGAATCTGCCCTATGAGTAATCATCACAGACACATTTGAACCATGACCTACTGAACACTGAAAGAGGTTTAGGGATTATTGTGTGTATCACACATTTAAAGCCTGTACAGACCTATTTAAAAGCTCTTGAAAAGGATCAGTATTATAATACGAGAGGAACTGGCTCACTGACAGCTTCTCCCACACACCCCTACATTACCATTCCAGCACTGGCACAGGCCAAGTTACTGGATAATGTTCAGTCGCTCTGAATAAGAGTGGAGTTTAACAGTATACAAACTACAGAATCTGAAAGGAATACTGGGACAAGGGTTGGCACCAAGTAGATATTACTATTTCACACATTAACACTTTTCACTAGGCCAAAAACTGAAATGAAATGAAACCTCTCTGCAATGTATTACAATGGAAAAAAAAACAAAAAAAAAAACAAAACAAGGGTGTGCCCATAAACATCGAAGAGCTACATTTAACGTAATGCAAGAAAATGCCACAGGAATTAAATTCAACTGTTCGGTTATTCCTTTAAATATACCCCTGAAGTGAAGTGACAGCCATTGTGAACACACCCGATGTCACAAATCCAACGTAACGAGATGTGGCCTCGCATGGAGCAATGGGAGCTCAGGGAGCAGTGCAGTGGGACGATACCTTGGTACAATGGTGCCTGGCCTGGGACTTGAACCTGTAACCCTCTGATCACAAGGGCAAGTTCATAACCCCTAGCTCACCACTGCCCAAAAAAAAGATTTTAATGTTCTTGCTTATGAGATTAAAACTCAACCGTGAATTTCGACTAACAAGACCAAAAGACATAATAAATTGAGAGAATTTATCAGCAATATTTATTTCAGCAATATGCGCTAAAGAACTTTAGAAAATTATTCTTCATATGTGAACAACATTTCCAATAAGGACCTAACCAGTGTGGATACCACTGGTCAAAAGAAGTGATTAATTGATTTTTTTCAAAGTTAAAATACAATGTTTATTAAAAAAAAAGAAAAAAACAAACACGATTACTGTTTAACTCATTTAAATGAGTACGATGTTACAACATTGATTAAATGTTTTATTTTCTTAAATATTGCCTAATAAAAATAAATGTCAAACACCAAAATGCCATATTTAAGTATGCTCCCCAGCTCTGGTCCTGGACAGCTGGTGTCCAGCACAATTTGGTCAATTCCCTCCCAACACAACCTGGCAATTAGCAGTTGGGGGAACCAGGAGCAGGAAAAGCAACATTACTTTCACACATAAAATATATAAAAACATGTCATCTGAACAGGGGTGTTCAAACTCCTAAATAAGGGCTGAACTTGCCTTTATGTAAATCTGACCTAAAGCAATTAATCAGGCAAACAATTGCTTATAACACCCAACAAATCAAATAATCCTCCAGCTTAGCATATTCTGAAGGGATTCATCAAAAGTGACCAAAACTGCTTGAAACGATCACTTGAGGAATAAACAAACAGCTACAGCACCCAGAGGAAACTCAAACACAGAGCTTGTTGACTCTACACAGATGGAGACATGTAGCTCCACCCAGGGATTGAACCCAGGACCTTCTTGCTGTGAGTGTCACCTGCAACCTACAAGTAGCTTTGATCAACAAACCTTAAAGCAGGACGCCCGGTACAGTAGCTGGACCACGTGGCCAATACTGGTTTTAGATGCCTGAGGGAACCGAGCTTCCAACTTCTGAACCACGAACAGGACCAGAACCTTCCGCGACAGAGCAGAGCCATCTTCAAGAGCTAGCAGCACGAGCTTCAGTGCGTCTTCCTGCATTGCTGAAACATACCAAACCCAGAGGACAGTGTTGAAATTAATGTATTTAAGCAAGTAAAATGAGAAGAACTCTTACGCTTGGTGTTCTCAGACTATTACAAACTCATTTTGGAGATCATTAGAGGTGTGCCCTCTCAGAATCTGCCCTATGAGTAATCATCACTGACACCAAGCAGCAATACACAGCGTGTTCAATTAGTATTGCAGTCAAGTTTTCCAACCCAGTGTGTCCCAAACCCAACCATGGAGAACCACTGGAAGTCTACCCATTTAAAATACAAATAAAATATATATTTAAAAAAAAAAAAAAACACTACCACAGTCACCAATCATCCCTACTGTTTTCCCTGCTCCTACAGATCTACCTTCACTCAGGAAATTTGGTTTAAGTTTAGTTAAGAGGTCTTTCAAAAATAAAAAGAATTATGCAGAGTATGGGTACACCAGGGAGCAAGTTGAGACCACTGGTTTAAAAAGGCACTATAAATAAAAAGAATGCTGATCATAAAAAGGTGTAAATGAGCCTTACCAGGCCCCAGGAACTGGCAACCTCTTGCCCTCACAGCAGCCCACAGGTTAGCAGACAGTTGCTGGGGGTTTTGGTGCTGCAGAATGAGCTCCGTGACCGTTCGCTCCCCCAGAGACCGGGCTGCTCTCACAGCCCGCATTCGCCCCTCCTCTTCCACCAGCTGGCAATTCACCAGCGTCACCAGTTTCCTCTGCATGGGTCTGCTGAGGGTGCTCGGACTCAGAGCTGCCACACCTTACACAGCAGAGGGAAAAGAAGACCTATATAGAGTATAACCATCTTGAACTTTTCAAGAATGAACTGTCAGTTATTACTACCACACCTAAATGACCATTTAACAAACATGCCATATTCAGCAAGCACGTGGAGTCCCACCACATATCTCTGGAGATTTAATCTGATCACAAATATACAAACTTTATTTATATAATTGTTAAATTTTTTCTATTTTATTTACAATTGCCTTTTTAAAATTAGTGGGGTTTTTTTAGTTCTCACTTTGCCCTTACCTTAACATTTTTATCTGAGAAGTGTAGAAACAAATGTGTCAGTTCAATATAAGCAGAACAATGTAATGAAATGTTATGTACTTTAATTATAAATTGAAATAATTCTGCAATGTAAATCAAGTGTACAGCTAAAGAACAATAAGCAACATGCACTGAGGCAAACCGGAAATGGGACCTTTAATCTGTGTAATAGGACAGAATGGCGCTATAGGTTTTCTGTGTAAAGCAAATGGGCTTTTAAATGCCCAATAAAAAGCCACACAAACAACCTCCTCTGTGAGATCCTGCAATGTTGAGGTAATTGGACTTCCTGCACTGATGCTAAACAAAAGCACTGGGGAGGGGCGCCTAACAAATCGCTCTACAATGGTCAATACTCACTGAAGCTTATTAGTAAATAAAGTAATCTACAGCTTATTTAACAGACAATGAATAATTTAATGTTAAACGTGACAGTTTGATTATAAATTGCTCCTAGTATAATATAGAAAACTTTATTTTAAACAAAAGTTTAACACAGAACTCGTTATATTAAAGCAGCTTTTAACAAAGCAAAGACTAGTTTAAGCCCAAGTTTAATATTACAAACTTTTAAACTGAAGTTATAAATAACAGTTCCAATAGCAGTATTCAATAACAAAACTAGTGTTTTTCTTCGGCACCAATTCGTCCACTTCCACCTCCAATGAATGTCTCATATTGCGTGTGCTTTCACTGATCTCTGCAGATTCGCTTCTCTCCACTGTTAGACAAGTAAAAAAGCGAATGCATCAAGAGTTTTCTGGATGGGCGGGGGACTGTGTGGCACTAGAAAATGTGCACGCGCTAGCGTGGGAGCGATTTTCTTTGACGCGACAGAAAAGCGAAACGTGAACGAGAAGTACAAGCTGTTTAACAATAACATTAGAATTTATACTCAATGATCAGAATAATAATTTACTACATCACACACGGAACAAGTAGATACACATTGAGTACACTTTATACTATTTATATCGCTCAGCCCTAGTGTGAAGCCAAATTTCAATATATAATTTAAGAATAAACCAAAATTTGGGGGCAAAATTTGTAAATTGGTCTAATGTTATAGCCTCATCATGCAATTATATACAGGGGTTCTCAAGTTACGTCAGAGTTCCGTTCCTCTAAGTGCGACGTAAGTCAGAACTCATGCACAAATGATGAACAATAAATATGTTTGTAATGGTGCTGCGAAGGCTTTATCAATCAGCACTGTGCTTTATTAACAGTCGGCGACATGCATGAATGAGTAGCACGCGTTGTGGGATGTGGTGTGTTTCATGGGGAGCAATGCATTATGGGCCGTGTAGTTTGTAGGAGAGAACGGGTGTTTAAAGCGGGCAGAAAAAGAGTAGCTTGCTGGGAGTTGTAGTGTGTTAGCAGGGAGTGAAAATAAAGCCACGGGTCCTAAACAGCATCATACTCCGCATGAGTTCTTTGAACTGCTGGTTTCGAGGAAGTGCATCCACTCGAAATTGGAGTTACCCTGAATGAGCTGCCACTCAGCCCTGAAGCCAAATTAATGGTTTCCCAGGGCTTCCGACCACGGCGGTCAAGCAAAAACGGGAATAGCCAACACCAGTTTCTCTCGTATTACCACAAAGCATTAGCATTTATTTTACCACACGCTACATAGTCCACAAAGCATTGCTCCCTATTAAACACGCCAGATCCCACAACAACTGAGCGCAAACACCATTTTTTTAAGCTATCGACGGAGTGCGCCGTAACTTGAGGACCCCCTCTAATTATAATAATTGTAAATTAATGACAATAATTCTGGATGATTAAAGGGTACATTGAAATTAACTTAAGACCAAATTTCTCTATTTTTTTAAAAGATAAAATGAAATTAATGGCAACTACTCAAATACTCAAGTCTAAAGCGTCATATTTGGATGTGACCACACATTTCATGACTGGCTGTAGCGCTCGATATCTTTACCCTTCAGCATCTGTGACGCACAAACCCCAACCACACACAGTGGAAAACAGGAAATGCTCTATTCTGCACACGGCCACTGAACCTCTACAACAAAAGAACACTTAAATGTGGCATACTCTCACTAGCTGAGAAATCTGCATGTTTAAAAACACCCCCCCCCCCCCCCCTCCTTCTCTCTCTCTCTCACACACACACACACAGGTACCTTTTCCTCCACTAATAGGTTTGAGGTAGAGAGCCAGTTCCACCACACACGTCTTACACACTTCATAACATTCCGTGTCCTCAGCGCTGCCCACACACACACTCTGGCCCTCTGGAATCTGCATGAAAACAGATATGATAATTAGCTCCATAAGCCCAAGCTGAACTGTAAGAATATACAAACGTTTTCACAGAGCTATACACCACTCTACAACACAATGAAAGGGATAACCCTGTCGACTAATGAGGCTCACTGTGACAGTTTCTCACAACGTTTGTAAAAACCTCACATTTTTAGTGGGTGTCTGGTTAAGCAACATGAAAAAAAAGATGAGTAATAAGTATAGACTATACATTACAGTACTTGCTATAAATGTGATATTAATTCTACACAAAATTCACCTCCCCATAAAAAGTGCAGGAGGATAATTTAAGGCTTAAAATATTTATATATATTTTTTTTTAATTAAGAACAAAAAAACTATTTGGGGGATGAAGTCCATGTTTTGCAGATTTTGTAACGTAAAAAAGTGACTACTGTATGCCCTGCAATTCATACTGTGGGCAGAATTCATCACAATGAAAAACATTTATATTCCCCAGGTTTACGTGAACTTACTGTTTTGGTAAAATACATGTGTGTATTTTAAGCACTGGAAACTTTAAGAAGAACTTCTTCTTCTTAATCCTTCCTCACACACCTCAAAGAACCACCCACTCAAAGAATACCCCAGAAGCCCACCCATTGTAAACCAACTATATTAAGTACAAGCCCACAATACACTTACTCACTCCTTAGTACATACAACACAACACCCATAAGCCGTTAAAGCTGATACAATGACACCTACACATGCCCAACACAAATGAACAGGTCAAAGGTTCCATCAAAGTTCCCCCCCTCCCACTCTCCTAGAAAGCCCCTCTGATTTGTCCCCATCACCAAACCCCCTCAAACACAAGGTTTGAAATAGACCCCAACCGCTGTTCCCAAGTCAGAAGAACTACAGCATCTGAAGTCATGAGTCATTTTATGGTCAGGTTCATAAGTGTGACAAAGCTTGAGAAAATTTCTCTTGAAGAATAAAATTGTGTTTAATACACACTGTACTGAACTGATACCAAAGTCTACTTTTTTATATTACCCCCCATACATCCCCAGATGCACTAAAATTAGTCTATAAAGCAGCTACGCTTCTCTCCCCAAATGCATCAACAAGCCTTGGGTGCCCATGGATCTGTTGCTGATTTCTTGGATGCCTTTTGGGAAGTACTACTGAATACCTGGAACACCAGAACTGCTGTTATGGAGATGTGATGTTCCAGTCATCTGGCCATCAAAGACCTTCACACTCATCCATTTTCTTTTTCTGCCACAAGCTCACTAACTTCAAGAAATGACTTCAGTAATATATCCCACCAACTCCAAAAGGTGCATCTGTAACAGGATGTCACCAATGAGACAAAATAAATAAATAAATCATCGATTAAACCACAGGGTGTCCAGTAAAGACATTTCTCAATCAACAGATCCAAAATAATTGATAAATAAAATACATCAAAACAAACATAAATCAGGTCAGAAAAACAGATTCCTGGCTCAAATAAATGTGATCATTAGTCCAATAATTCTGGATCAAAGTTTGCAATTACACTGCACTATGGAGCTGTATGACTAAAATTGTGTATTATATAGAAAACTGAGAATCCCCCACAATCCTTTGCTCACCTGGGCTCCTACAAGCAGCAACAGGGCACAGTTGACTGGCAGCAGGTCGATGTCAGTGCTGATAGAAGTTTGGTCGAAAGGACAGGCCTTACGGTGCAGCTTGTGCAGACACGTTTTGCAGACGGTGTGTGAGCAGCCCAGGCTAATGGGCTTGTGGCTGTTGGCGTCAAACTCATTGTAACAGATTGGGCAGGACAGGAACTCAGTCCACTGAGCCGCCTGCACAGGCATCCTGTCACCTACAGGGGGCAATGATGTGCTTAGTGTGATCACATGCCGCAAAACCCTGCAGCCTCACGCGTGCCTGCAGGACAAAAGAAAGAGTCAGAATCAGAGCAAACTTTTAAAAAAGAAAAAAACCCCAAAACAAATGAAAACATCCAGGAACCCAAGAGTTAAAAACTACTATATTCTTTGCAACCGACACTTAATGTTTAAAAAACTGGAAGTATACCTTTTTTTTTTTTATTTCACTTTATTAAAAATGTATTTTTACTATGTGCCAGATATTTCTGTAATCCAGGCACGTCCCATTTTCTGCATTTTTTCCTGTATCAGCATAGGAAGATTTGCACAATAAAATCAGATATTGGCACCATGCTACAAACTACTATCTACACATTTATACAGTCAGTTTATTCACTTAACACATTTCTCTGCATGCACAGCCCAGGCCTCATGCCATGCGTCCAAGCCAACTGCTGCTCAACCATGCCCGAGTCCCATAAAGGCTCCCTATGGGCAGCTAGTGCGCCACGTGGTAGTACAGGCCATTATTGTAGGCCCTAAGGCCTGTATGGCGCCAATAGATGTTATAAGTGGTTATAGATTCCACCTAAATCTCAGACAAAACTTAACCAACCCTGGAAGAGGTGAAAAAAAGGACAAACAAAAGAGAAATAAATGAGAACTATAAGTGTAGGAGAGAGAAAGAGAAGCGAAAGGAGTAAGACAAGACAAACAGTATGAATGAGCACGTGCCAAAGCGCATTAATACTATCACTACTTCTACTACTAATAATAATTACATCAAGCACAATATCAACCACCATTATAAGAATATATAACAATATTATAAATTAGTTCATCATTAATGCTAATAAGTTACTAATTCTATAACTAGCCTAATGAAGAGAACAGTGCTGAAGATCAGTGCTGATCCAGCATCCTCATATAAACTCACCGACACGCACGCGCTGCACGGCGAATCCACAGCACCGAACACACTCATATTTTAGATCCTCACCGCTGCTAAAATTAACAACCAAGACACACACTAGCGGCACCCACACGCACGCACGCAGCTGAACATGTGACAAAAATGTGCTCCCACTTCAAGCCAACTTCTTCTTCTTCTTCCTTTTTACCGGCGTTTAACTCACATTGCCCCCTGGAGGTACATGAAAAAACAGAACTTCCGGACACGTGGACACGCAGGCATTGTTGCGAGCGCTAAGGAGTAGGAGTGTACAGAGAAAGAGAGAAGAAAAATGAGTGTATATGAGAATAAAATCCAGCAGTCTAACTTTAAAAAAGAATCAATTTTAGTGTTTATTGAGTAGGGCTGCACAATCTATTTAATGTAATACTAATACAGCAGAAGGCTGCATTATGCAAATGAGCTGATAACCAATGACAGAGCTTCTTTATTTTAAAAAGGTGGGGCTAAATGGATGTAGCTTAGCAGAGACTCTCTCTCTACCTTAAAGAAACACCTCAAGACTCAACTGTTGCACGACTACCTCAAGACTCAACTGTTGCATGACTACCTTTACTTTAACCTTGACTATGATCAAATACAAAATAGTCTACAGATCTGACAGTTTCTTACTTATGTTCGGTTATGTTCATACTGCTTCCTCATAACAGGTAAAGAAGCACCATTAAAAAAAACTTAACATTAGCTGACGCTGAAGCACTAATGACAAAGAAGAATGTCCTGGACTCTTTAGCACTCGTAAATACGAATAGACATTGTTGTTTATGCTGTAGCAGTTATCGTCTGATTAGACTTACTCATTAGCACTTAATAAAAGTGTAGAATGTGTTTTCTCTTTCAGATAGTAATGTTGAAGCAGCTGCACTGTATTCTATGACTAAGAGGAATGTGTTGAACTCTGAATTTATGCTGATTGTTCCAGTACCTGGAAGTCGCTTAGGACAAAAGCTTCAACAAATGAATGAATGTAAATGTAATGTAATGTAGTTTCCATATATGGATTGGGAGGCTTTAACAATACAGTTAAACCCTGTTATCTTGCCCCTGTTATCTCTTCAACCCAACCTCTCGCCACAAAAGACTACAGGACAGATTTCCTCCCATGTATTTACCCCATTATGATACCTTGCCAACCCCGCCTCTCCCAAATGTATAGCCCAGACCAATAGGGGTGAGTTAACAAGGTTCAACTGTACATTATTACTCGGGTTACGTAGCCATCTCCCATAAATGTGTTAAGAATGTCTTGCATACAACTTTTAATTTCCAACTTACAAAACATAAAAACAAGGTTTGCGCGGGAACTAGCCAGCCAGCAGATCGGACAAATACGTCATCATAATCCATGTGAGTGATGTAGATGCTTATGTAGGTGGGTTGAAGGTAATATTTTTTTATTCCAGGTAGGGCTACAATTACACCAAGTTTCATGTGAATTTGTGAAGTCTAAGTGTATTATATAATCAACCAAAATTGTTGAATAGGATAGGATTGCTGCTGTAAGGGTACAAATACAACAACAGCCATATAAAATGTGCTATTATGCCAACATTACTGCATTTGTCCATTTGCATATACCGTATAACTTCCAGTAATAGCCCGTCTCTTAATGACACCAGTTTCCAATAAACGCCAGGTTTAAAGAAATGATTAATCAAATAGTGTCCGGTCTCCAATAGTTGCTAACAAGAAGAAAGGAGGGGGGGGGGGGGGGGGGGGGGGGGGGGGGGGGGGG
>JBBIGC010152052.1:0-18060 GCA_037576955.1 Lepidarchus adonis | reverse complement strand
CACACACACACACACACACACACACACACACACACACACACACACACACACACACACACACACACACACACTGAATGAGCTGTAAAACACACTGAAATACTAGACATGAGCTACTGTTATCTGTCAATTAATTCTCATATTGATTTTCATACATGCATAGATAACATGAAACCAGTGGAAAAATTCAATTTGACTTAGCAGAGATCTGAAGGTTTTGCCTCCTAGATTTGTGTTTGCAATTTAGACTTATTTACTTGTCAAAATGATAAAAAAAAACATGCTATTTGATTTGTTACATTTGTTAAAAATTGTAAATTTAAATGTATGCTTATAAAGTAACTTACAAAGTCCAGCTCAAAAATAACCTCCTATTGTGCTTACTAGCATGGGAGTCAGTTAGCAGACACATTATCCTCAAGTGTGATGAGTTGTCCAATGACCATTCAGAAAGATGTAGTGACACTTGTGTGTCTGAGAAAGCATGCATTAGTCTCACCATCCCAATGCCGGCAGTATCATGTGACTGGGAAAGTCCTAAAACTAACTTAGAATCGATTCTGTTCTGTGCCCAATGCATGTGGGAGGTATTTTTGTGGGAACACTGACAAAAACTCTAGAACTGTTTTGATAACCTGTAAATAAAATATTGAGAACAAATACAAATTTTAAGTGAAGCTCATACAGTCTGCAAAGCATAAACATCAAAGACTTTCAAATCTGTGCTCCGGCACTGACAGTGACTGCTGGCTGTGAGCGAGTGTGATAAGGAGCAGCAATTCTGTCACAGTATATAATTTAAAGCCTGTCCTCTACCTGCACACTTTTTCCTTGTGTATTTTCTATTCAAATATGCATTCATTAGCATATGACACACTTTGCGAAAGTGCAACAAAATGGCTGTTTTGGGCTATAAAGAAAAAAAAACTGTTGAGTGGATCTGCAGTGGGTCAGCAGCTGGGTAAGGCTGCGGGTGTGCGCTGGTAGGATGTGTAGTCTCCAGATGTGGTGTGGTGAGGTCTGCAGGAGGTTGTTCTCAGCCGCTTATGATAGCCTGCTGGATCCGTGCTCATATCTACTTTCGAAGAAACCATCTGTAGTTCTTTTTCACATTTGCACTATAAATTGTTTGAGAAATGTCTCTACACAGAGCACTCATTATCATTTAATGGCTCAGTTTTTCAGTTTTATGTGTGAAAGAATATCAAACATCTGATAGATATGAAGTCTGTAGATAGCAAATATAAATGTAATTTTTAAAGCAAACTAGCATATTGTACATTAGTATTTTCAGAGTTTCGGCCATAAAATTGTGTGATTTTTGCTTCTTTGGAAAGATTATCTTATATTTCAAGGTTTTATAAAACTGCACATATGCTTTTTCCATAAGGGCAAAGGTGGAGAAATTAGTAACAAAAATGGTATGTCAAATAAGACCTAACAATTGTACATAAGGCGTACTGGAAAAATACCAACTTGCGATCGTAATCTTAGATTAAAGCCGGATGGAATCTACGAGTGAGCTTTCGCATGTGAGGTAACGACATCAATCACTGGTTTAACAGCATGTCTCAAAATACATTAAAACAATCCAGCTGAAAGAATTCACTAATACAAGTGATCCCATTGTTCAGTCTTTCCAAATGTTCATGTTCACACTGGTCCAAGTCTTTCAGTATTCTCTGACTACCTCACCACATGACCTGATGTTTTTTTGGTTTATTTTTCCCAACACAGACCTGATTCAACTTCAATCTAATCAACTCCTTAGTGCTCCACAGCAGAAGTATGTAAAATGGGACAGCTTCACAACTTGTATTCTAGTGGGTCATACAAAAGTGCAATCTTTTTTAAAAAGTTTATAATAAAGTTTGATTATTATATAACAAAATCACAATGGATTAGAACCCAGAGGTTTCTGTTACTGCATCTGCTAATCATTCTTTGTTAGAGGGAATTAATGACAAGTAAGTGAATTGGGTGTGCACTATAGAACTGCTTCTAATTCCCTCCTCTGATGTCTATTATTCAGGGAGCAGTGGATGAATAGAGAGTGGAGATGGTACTTGACTATAAATCGCATACAGTGTTAGTGGCAGTGGTGTTTTTTGTCAACTAGAAGCCTCAGGAAGGTCCAGTGGTTGTGTGGCCAGACCGTCAGTCTCCAGGGCAGCTCAATAAAGCATCTCTCTTACATGATGAAAATCTTCATCCTGTCTTTTATATGAAATGCAGTATATACAGCTATACCCAGAGTGGGCTGACAAAACGAGAGAGAGAGAGAGGCCATGTTGTCTCCATAAAAAATATGGCAAACCCATTCTAAATATGTATCTCCTCCCAGTGGGGTTGGAGGAGGGAATTACTTTGGGTGCATAGCAAAAGCAGTAGATGAGAACAAGAACAATAAAAATATGCAATAACCTCATTTCCAATCGCTGGCCTTGGTTAGTTTTTTGCTGAATGGAGCTCTCACTAATCCCCAACCTTCAACATTTACAGACATTTATTCAGCACCTCACCATTTCAGAGTAAATATTCACACTGGCCTTGCCTGATAATGCCTGAGCATCAAGGATTTTAGAGGAAGCAAAGCAGGGACAATAGAAAATAGTCTTGAAAATAGTCTTGAAGTAGAACTCAGTCTTCAACAATCCACTACAGCAGGGGTCAAAGGTGCTTGTAATTGACTTTCGTCAATTACTTATAGTCTTAGTCGGTTTGGTTAGAATTTGAGCAGGAACATCGTCAAACTGCTCATCCAGGATGGAAAATTATGATCCCTGCATTACAGGCTTTTCAGTAATACTGTTAACACATGATATATTAGCATAAAAACATTGTCATTCGCCATTTAAATGACAAATTTGGTTAATTTTGTTATTTTTACCCCTTCCTGCTGACTATATATTCAGATATTAAGTAAAATAACCATATTACGTGATTTGTTCCTAAATAACACTATTTCCAGTGTGATAATGCATTCATCTGTGACAAGTCATTACTGCCCAGAGAAGGTGTTGAAGAGTAGTGATGCCGTGATACAGCAACATGATGATAATTAGATCATAAGTAAATATCTTATGAAGATGATTGTTCTGCCCAAACCAAGTGATATTACAGCTATTAGTTTTACCATATGCTGAAAGCAGTATTGTTCTGTAAGCAATATTTTCCCCTTGCTAAAATCACCTTTTCATATATAATAACCTATAGCTATACCCTACAGAATAAAAAAAATCTTTTTGAAAATTGACTTTTTATGAGCATGGCAGAGCACTTAGAGTAGTAAAGCATGTTTTAAAATATACTTCTGTGTGCCATCAGTTTTACTAGCTAAATATGCAGCTTTGTTATACTGCCCTCAGTGCCTCTAAACTCCTAACAAAACTAATCACACCATATTTCATTGACTCCCAGACACTCATCACATGCACAGTATAATGAATCCAAGCTTTCTGAATGTCTAAACTAAATTTAATAGCAGCAATCATGTCTACACCTGTCATGTAGAACAGAATCTTTCTATTTTTAATTATATTTCACATAATAATCCAATATATGCAACAGATATTAACTTCTGTTTCTTTAAATGACTCTCTGGAGAGATCAACTGTCATTTATTTTAATAAGTCTGTGCTTTCCTAACCTCCTGCATTTATTCTGAATGTATTGAATGCTAGAAAAGAACTAAGACCCATGTATTGCATTTTTGACTGGTGTTGTAACAGCAAATTGCTTTATTACCATTAACCATTAACAGTTTTCTATAATTTTATATGAATGTGACCTAAAACATCATCTGGTTTTCAAACATGTTAACAAAATGATTATAATTGGTAATTCGGACACGGCTCAAACAAAGGTGCTGTCTTATGCCCTCAGAAAAAAAAGAGTTGTTGATGCCCAAAAAGCTGGAAAAGGATATGAGATCAACTCTAAAGTGTATAGATTGGGGAGTTCCCCTTCAGTTTTCATGGTCTTCTGTTTATTCGAGAGCCTACTCACATTTCCAGCACCCGGAGCATTGCCCTAAGGCAGAAATAAGGAAAACACTTTGCCAGAGTGAGTTAGCTGTTAGCCACCACTCACTCACAGTTTTTTTTGGTTTTAGAACCTGATTTTCCTGTGATCAGTCCCTCTTCAAAAAATGCATTATTGGTAATATCTCAGGCCCTCGTGTTGTGGGTCGCAAGTTCAAAACCTCAGCTAGATGCAGATGGGATTTTGTGTGTTATACTCATCCCTGCACACGGGTCCCTTCTGATAATTCTGTACAGGTACAATTTTGCAGATGGAAATAGAAAAATATAATTTTTTGCCTTATATATGAAGCATTACATTTGGGGAAAGAGAAACTCTCCATTCCAGCATAAGAACCCTGTCCCACCTGTGAGTGTTTTGTGCATCTTGGCCTCATTGATGTAACAATGAATTCTGAACTAAACCCAGAGAATTTGAAAGGAGCGTGTGAAGACATCTGTCCATGAAGTAAATATCAAGAGGTGATCATGCAGCAAGACAACAATCCTAAACACTGTTGTTCTACCCAAAATAGTTAACACTAAAGCGAATGACCAAGTCAAAGTCCTGAACTTAATCCAATTGAAATGTTGTTGTTTTCATGTGAGAAAATGAATCAGCATCCAAGAATTAAAGCTGTTCTGAATGAAGGAATGGGCTAATATTCTTCTCAGTCAATATGCAGGACGGATCAACAATTACTACAAATGTTTAGTTGCAGTTATTGCTGCAGAAGGAGGTCATACTACATATTGAAAGGACATGTTCACTCACTTTTGCCACATGCAGATATGTTTTTAGATTTGTTTAACTAGGTTTCCTTCATCTACTTTTAGGACTCTTTTTAGTCATATCTAATTTTAAGTACTGTGGAGCAATCCTACCTTCTGCCTCCACTCATGCACTGGTGTATTCTGTTTCAAAGCTGTTTTCTGTCTTTAGTTGTTCTTGCAGAACTGCTGGCATCAGGTGATACTAAGACACCAACTAGGTCAGGCACATCCAGATGGGCTGGGGTGGGGCGTTGGCGAGGGTGGGGGGATGATTTAAGCTCAGACACCTGCCCCGTTGACCACAGTGCCCTTTTTGTGATCCACTGTGGTGGCTCATCCATAAAGGCAAACTGGGCATTTACTTAATATTAACTAATTACCTACATGGACGATCCACCCCTGTGGATCACAAAAAGGGCACTGTGATCAAAGGGGGGAAAGGTGCTTGAGCCAGACTTGGGGGAACATTTTGTTTATAGAGTTTTATTTTTATGCACATTCATTTTGTCAGATTGGCTCTGTTGTTTACACCACCTCTAACCCCACCTTCACTAAAACCCAGATCAATATGTCTATGGAACTAAGAGTAGACATGCTGCGCATGGAAACCTTTATCCATATTTTCCACCAAATTGATCAATTTCCTAAGTGATAATGCTTTTGAATTATTGTCATACGTTGCTAA
The DNA here is from genome assembly GCA_037576955.1 of Lepidarchus adonis. Classification (NCBI taxonomy): domain Eukaryota; kingdom Metazoa; phylum Chordata; class Actinopteri; order Characiformes; family Lepidarchidae; genus Lepidarchus; species Lepidarchus adonis. The sequence continues at coordinate 12,582 of JBBIGC010152052.1, read as the reverse complement.
AAGAGATAATGTGATTAAATGAACACGAAGGAAACTTTAAGTTGAATGACATCCACAAAGGTAGGCAATTATATTTAATACTGTGTCTGCTTGGTCACATACACACTAAATGTCCTCCTAAAATGCACATCATTATACACTCACTGGACACTTTATTAGGTACACCTAGCTAGTAAGGTTGTGGGACCCACTTTTGCCCTTAGAACTGCCTTAATTCTTTTTTGGCAACTTTGTTGGAAACCCCTGAGATTTTGGTCCATATTAACATAATAGCATCACATAATTGTTGATGAGAATCTCCACATCCCAAAGGTGAACTCATTGTCATGTTCAATAAACCAGTTTAGTGACATGGCACATTTTCCTGCTGGAAGTAGCCATCAGAAGACAGGCACGCTGTGGTCATAAAGGGATGTACATGGTCAGTAACAATACTCAGGTAGGCTGTGGCACTGAAATGGTTCTCAATTAATTTTAAGCTGACCAGAGTGGACCAAGACAATTGACACAAAATGTAACTACTGACAGAAGGCATGATGGATCCATGTTTTCATGTTGTTTACACCAAATTCGTATCCTACCATCTGAATGTCACTGCTGAAATCGAGACTCATGCCCAGGCAACACTTTTGCAATCTTGTATTGTCCAGTTTTAGTGAGCCCGTTCTTAGGTGACAGGAGTGGCACCCAGGGTTGTCGACTGTGGTATTCTGCATACCCTGGTTGTGGCAAGTGATTTGAGCTAATTTTGCTTTTCTTAAACCAGTCTGCTCGTTCTACTCTGACACCAATGAAAAACTGCTGCTCACTCTTTTTTGGACAATTCTCTGTAAACCCTAGAGATGGTGCTGCATGTAAATCCCAGTAGATCAGCAGTTTCTGAAAATATACTAGCAACTCAACCAGCAGTGTATATAAGACTGATCAAAAGCTAAAGTGTTTATGGATGTTAATTATTATTTTCAGTACATGTACACTGTTCCTTTATTCATCTAGTCTAAAAATAATTAAAAATGAATAAATATTTTTACATCTTACTAAGAAGCCTGCCTTTTATGCTGGGCTGTCTATGTTAATACTTAGCTATTTATAGGCGGAATGGTCAATAATATTTTAAGACACATATGAATTTAAAATCTATTCTAAATTTAGAAAATAGCATAAAATACAACTTTCTATATAGCTTTCCCTTTTTAATGATTGTGTGGGCATTTTTAAATAATATCTTCATCTTCTCCAACTTGATGGTCTTCAATCCTCAGGTGCTGATTTTTTTCATATAATCCTTTTCATTTGTATGCAATATCTGGATGACTCGCATTCTTTTATGGCTTCCAGTTTTAGGTTCTTTGTCAATGAAATTTTAAATTTTTTGGTTTTTGTCTGAAACATTTTCATGACATGCTGTACAGAACATTGTCTGGCTTTCCTGATCATGCACCAACCAATCAGTCGCCGATATTCTTCACTTTTCCTTAAAATAATGCTTCTTTACACTTTCGTTTGGGACCTGTAGTTTCTCTCCAGGCTTTTTAACAACTCCTGCGACGTCCTACAACATTGCTGGCGATGTACCTCCTCATGTTTAACCTTCATCGTACTCAACTCAGTTTGAATCCTCAAATGTATCCTTTTAATGTGTCTGTGTAAAACAATTACACTACTAAGCTCATATAGGATCTATGTTGTAGTATGTAATACACAGCTATGTTTTATTTAATTCGCCCGCCACTGTAACTGGTAGCACCACTGTCCAAAAACACCTGCATGTGGCAGGTTGTGGGCATTTAATTTCTATCCATGAACAGATGTAACTAAGTGGCTAGTGAGTGCTGATTAATTAATCTGCAGGACAGAAACATTGCTGCTGTAGTTCCCTAATTTCTATCATCTACACAGATCACAATTTGTTGAATCTTTATATTAAAGAGGAAAAATGTCCTATGCTAGAGGAAAAACCTTGGGTGGAACCAAGGTTTAGGAAGGGAACCCATCTTCCACTGGTTGACACTGCATAGCAATAACAATTGCTCCCCAGGGATCAAATGATTTATTTGTTCTTATCTAAAGCTAATTATTTTATTTTATTTTATTTTATTTTATATATATATATAATGTTTATATCACCCCATTGCCCTTTGACAAAAAATAAAAAATCCAGCACCTCATGTCCCTGCCACCTTCATTTGAGCATCTCCCTCTCTAGAGGTCTTGGTATGGCCCTAGTTTTTTTGTAAACATGTAGAACACTGTCTAATGGTGCCAACAATCCTCTTTTTGTCAAGCGAACATTGCTCGACTCACAGCCATTCAGCTACTACTGTCAGGAATCATGTGGCACATGGCTGCTGATTTTGGCAAAGCAAGGCTCTCTTGATGTCTGTGCTGTGATGGAGTATCTCCTCTCCCACAGAGAGATGTTATGCTTCCAGAGAGTCTTGCAGCACTGCCAGGCTCAGCCTGTTATATAAGCTGTCAGCGATTTCTTCCGCTGCTTTCTTTCAAGGGGCGTTGGGGCGCAGCAAACAGCAGCTGGTTGCGAACACCAAACACACGTAAAATGGCAAGCACATACTCATGCACACACCAACCCACGTGTATCAAACACCAAGCACACATAAAATGTCAGTCACATGTGAAGCATCAAGCCCACACACAAAAAAATGAACCATACAAATGGAATACCCACACTCTTTGTGCTCTGTTCCTCTTTGACACATGCAAAACACAACATTCAAGTCAAACCTTTACACTGAATTTGGATGGAGCACACACAAGCCAGACCAAGCATTTCCAGAACCAGAATGAGTATGTTGCTAATCTCAGAGGTTAGATTAGACAGCTGCAGAGAAGCTGTAGTCATTGCAGACACCGCATACACACCAACCCATTCACTAATCTCGACACACGGTTTCATTTGTATGACACTCTTGACAAAAAAGATGCATCAAAGCATCTTTACATCACATTGTAATCATATTTGTATTGTTCCTGTTGGCGTTCTGTTCTCATTTTCTGCACAGTCCAGGTTTCCAATAATAATTCAACTGTTTTGCTTTAAAGGTGGGTAAATAACATTTTACAATACCAAATACCAACTTACACTTGCACATTAGACAATCCAAGCTGTTTGCACTTTAAATACAGTACACTTTATGTAAATAATCAAATTCACTCTTGTTATTCAGTACATATAGTGTGTATGAATATATGTACATATTTTTCTTTTAAAATTGACTTGATTTCTATTTCTATTATGTATAGTCCACAGAGCATATCAGGTTACATTTCACTGCTGGTCATACTTGTATAACCTAGTATGTGATGAATAAAGCATCTTGAATCTTGAATAGCAATTCTCTTTGAAATAAGCTGCATGTGATATACAGAATAACACACTGTGATTGCTTTGCTTTATGTTGTGATAATGATGTACTTTGCTGTTATAGAAGGAGAAATGATCATTTATGCTAGTCCAGTGCAAGATACCGTATATCTTCTAATAAAAGCCTGTCTCTTATTGATGCCTGTTTCCAAACACCGGGTTTGAAGAGATGTCACAACAAATAGATGCTGGTTTCCAATAGAAACTGGGTAATTAATCATTTAATTATTGGCGGATATTAAGCGGCTCTGTTCAAACTTGTCGCTGCGTTCGGTGCTAAACCACTCCCACAATAACAGCCAATCACAGACAAATATCACGTCCAAACAGAAAGAGGGATGATTTTAGTCATGATGTTTTAAACCGGAGCTGCTTTTGGAAGATATACGGTATGTTCATCCCCCACATGCATGTGTATTCATTTACCTCTAGGTATAAAAGAATAGGTACAATAGTGCCTCCTGAGTATAAGTCATTGTCTTATAGCCACCCACTTTGCTGTCAGCAACACATTTCCACTGTTAGCATAATAGCTGTGGTAACTTGTTGATGTGGCTATAGTACTTCTTTTGTCATTTTTGCATTGAGGGTTTAATAAAACACAGGGTAATAACATTTTCCTGGCAGAATGCTGCATATATGAAAACCTTGATATGATATTGAAAAGACCAATATCATATTAAGGTATGACAAACAATATATTGTGCAGTCCTACTGTGCTAGAATGATGTCCCTGCAGCACCTTCAGCTTTTCTTCCTTCCTCTTTTTAACAGGTCTACTGGGACCCGCCTCGTACCCTCCAGTTACCAGCTGGCAGCGTTGAGCCATCTGCTAGTGAGCGCATGTTGCAATGGAGCTGCACTCGTACTGCATACAGGCAACCAGGCAGAATTAATTAGCAGCTAAAGGAACAAAGCTGCAAAAAGTGCGCTTTGGACATATGATCACCTCGCAGCATAAAGCCGACATGTCGCTTTTATCTGAAGGTTTTCGAATAGAAAACTTTTTGCTGCTGTCTCTGGAGTCAGCATCGTCCCTCTTATGTGGATGGCTGGAATTGTTCCCCATAAATAAGTCAGCCATAATGTGCAAACTTCCAGAGAACACAGCTGTATGTGTGTGTGTGTACGTTGTATGAACCATATTATCCTCACTAGTTTACAGACTCCTCCTTTGATTCCATGTCCTCATTACTGGCTCCCTTGTGCTACTCTCTCTCTCTCTATCTCTCTCTCTCGGTTTTCACACATGTACACATGCAATCATTTTCAAACTCAACCACACAGTTGCATTTCTACTTATTATTACAGCCTGACGCAATAAAGCAAGAAGCTTAAAGTTTTAATTACCTCTGCTCAAACCAACTGATGCATTCACACTGGACTCTGCACTGATGACACACATACATAGAGGTCCATAAGTATTGGGACATCGAGACAATTCAAATCTTTTCGGCTCTATTCACCATCACAGTGGATTTGAAATGAAACGAGGGAATTTAAATACAAATCATGTGAATGTAATTACAACAGATTGTATATGTGCCTCCCACTTTTTAAGGGACCAAAAATAATGGGACAAATTAACAATCATAAATCAAACTTTTACATTTTAATACTTGGTGGCAAATTCTTTGCACTCAATTACAGCCTGAAGTGTGTAATGCATAGACTTCACCAGACGCTGGGTTACATCCCTGGTGAAGCTCTGCCAGGCCTCTACTGCAAATGTCTTCAGTTTCTGCTAGTTTTCTGCTAGTCACATCATCAATAAAGGGAACCAGTTTCATTGGCCATACATGCCCACACCATGACACTGCCACCACCATGCTTCACTGTTGAAGTGGTATGTTTTGAATCATGAGCAGTTTCTTTCCTTCTACATACTCTTCTCTTTCCATCACTCTGCTATAATTGATCTGTCCATAGAATGTTGTTTCAGACTGTAAAGGCTTTTTTTTAGATGTTGTTCCTGTTTTTGAAGCTCACCAATGGTTTACATCTTGTGGTGAACCCTCTGTATTCACTCTGGTGAAGTATTCTGTTTGACACATACAGCTACTTCCTGGAGAGTGATCTTGATCTGGCTAACTGCTGTGAAGGGATTTTCTTCCCCAGGGAAAGAATTCTTCGGTCACACCACAGTTGTTTTCCGTGGTCTTTAGATGTTGCTGAGCTTACCAGTGTGTTCTTTCTTTTTAAGAATGTTCCAAACAGTTGATTTGGCCACACCTAATGTTCACCTAATCTCTGATGGGTTTGTCTGTATTTTTCAGCCTAATGACGGCTTGCTTCACTGGTAGTAACAGCTCTTTGGATCTCACATTGAGAGTCAACAGCAACAGATTCCAAATGCAAATCGCACACTTGAAATAAACTCTAGACCTTTTATATGCTCCTTGTAAATAAGATAATGAGGGAATGACACACACCTGGCCATGGAACAGCCGATTAGCTGAACAGTCACATTGGTCCCTTGAAAAGTGGGAGGCACGTATACAAACAGTTGTCATTCCTACACCGTTCACCAGATTTGTATGTAAATTAATTTCATATCCAGTGTGGTGGTGTATAGAGTAAAAAAAAATTGAATTGTGTCGAAGTCCCAATATTTATGAACAAGATGAGTATTGGCCAAAACACCATTATACATGCACTTACAGTATACTCTGATATCAAAGCCATGAGAAAGAATATGTAAATCCACAAAACAAGCAAAAGATAGTAAAGGAAATGGTATGTGATGGTATGATGATATAATTTGTACAAATTGCAACATTATTAAAAGGTTTGAATGTTTCTTTCATGGTCAAACATATGGAATTACACTGTAAAGGAACTGTGGTTTGAATTCACACATCTGTGATGTCACAAAAACCAGTTACAGCATTTACATATATCGGCTCATTTAGCCTTCAGCAATTTAGCTCCACATTTATTCATACATCAAGTTATGATTCAGCTGAGACTTATTTTGCCCATATATTATGAAAATGCCTGCTTTCCTTTACTCTGAAGGCACATTTTTTGCTGAATGGACTGATAGAAATGCTCAGTTATAGCAAGCACTTTTTTGTCTCTTGTAAGTTATTTTAATAAGTAGGATATGGCACCTTTACCTCGCTCCATATATATATGTGTGTGTGCGTGCGTGCGTGCGTGCGTGCGTGCGTGCGTGCGTGCGTGCGTGCGTGCGTGTGTAAGAAAGAGAGATAGTGATGCGAGCAGACACACTGTATTCTAATAAGTGGCGGTCTGAGAGTTTCATCTAATTAAACAAGAGATCAAATAAAGCATCCTACACCAATAATTATCATAAATTATCATTATCATATTATAGTCCTTTATTAAGGTCTGTATGTGTGTTTGTGCTTTGCAGTGTGATAGAGTTGTGCAGTAATCAGCACTAATGGGAATCAAATACTGATAATTTATTAAAATATTTACACCTTTTCCACATTATTGTGAAATGTCACAGAGGTATGTAAACTCAAAATTGGTGAGGTGATATAATTCATCCATTAAATAGATCCGTCATTCACAATTTCTGCAAGGATCATTTTACATGTGACACTTTCACATTGACAGGTGTGAGATTTGCTGATATACACCTCAGCTGTAGACCCAGCCCGCCTGCTTACACACACACATAGGTTTTCATTCCAAACTAGCAGGAGCACCACTTGGTTCAATCAGTTGTTCTTAGTCTTCAAACAAGTGATCATGTGAATTTCTTCTTGATTTCATTTAAAAGCTCTACAGCCCCCAACAGCCCTTATTGAATAAAACTGGAAACCTCTGTTCTAACACATACCCAGTGCTGGAAATTCTATATTTCCATTACTTTAGGTGCCAATGTGTAATGTAAACCTTTTTTCCTTGGATTTTTTCTTTTGTTTGTAATTTTACCAGTTAAATAAAAGTTTACATGAATGAACATATAGAAGTTGTTTGTCCTTATTATATTTTGGAAACTTTCCCAACTCTTCTAGAAATGGGGTTTTGTAATTATTTCTTGAAAGTAAGTAACTACATTACAATTACTGAAATATAAATTAAACTAAATGAATGGACAATAGTGTTGGAAAAATTGGCCAGAAATTGTTTGAATTATTTCCCATTACTATTTATATTTTTATACACTGTGTCCATAAGCAGAATGGTTATTATTCTTTTCCAGAGTTTTGCTATTTATAGTATTTAATTTTTTTGTTTCCAAAAAGAGCCTTTTTGATTGCTTGGAGTGTAAATCTCACTACCATATGGTTGTTGCTGAAGTATGAAGTAATTATTTCATCTTGAACGCGAAAGTGGAGCTGTGCAACTCCTGCCCACCATATTTGTTCATTGTTTTGTTTTATTTTATTTTATTTTAATTTATTCTGGCTTGATGACTGCTTAACACTAACACACACTTTCACATTGACAGGTGTCAATTTTACTGACCTATAACCCCAGCTGTGTTCCCAAGCCCCCTGCTTACCCACATATACACACACAAACATACATACACACATACACACTCACACATGGACATGTATAAACTGTGCCAAGGTTTCCAAATGTCTTGGCCTGGAGAGAGACTGTTAGATCATAAGATCATTTTAGATGTTAGATCATCTTGGCTGAAATCCCTGGACTGGTTCACTGCTTCAGCAACCTTTCATGTGCAATCTTAATGCGCCCTCCTGTTTAAAGCTCCAGATCAGCCACCAGCATAAATAGAAAGCGACAGAGGATTCAGCTTAACATGCTAGCATGGAATTCCTAAATATATTACTGTCTGTAAATACAAGGCAACAGGTACAGCGGGTAAAATAAGTATCAAACATTATTTTCTAAGTAAATATCTTTCTAAAAGTGCTATTGACACAAAGATAGCAACCCATCCCACCCATACATGCAAAGAAATCAAATCATAGATGTCCATACATTAAGTTATGTGTAATAAAACAGAATGACACAGGGAAATAGTATTGAACACCTGAGGAAAGGAAGGTGCAAAAAGGCTGGAAAGTCATGACACTAGCTGAAATCTATCAGTAATTAGAAAGCAATCCTGCCACAAAAGAATTATCAGAAAAGCCAGGGAGCTTCAGAAAAACCTGGAATAAGCAGGTACAATTGTTTAAAAGAAAACAAAAAGTAATGCACTCAACTGCTATGGCCTGCATGCATGCTCACCACACAAGACTCCATTGCTGAAGCAAAAGCATGTTGCAGTGTGTTTAACATTTGTTAACCAACATTTAGACAAGCCTGTGAAATACTGGGACAATATAGTCTGGTCATAACATCACGTTTGGAGGTTAAAAGGCACCAGGTATCACCCCAAAAACACCAACAATGAAGTTTGGGGGTGGGAACATCATACAGCACTGGCACGCTTTATATAACTGAAGCAAGGATGACTGAAAAAAATACTGTTGTAGATATTTATTGTGGTAACCTCAGCATCACACAAAAATCTGCCCACAAATGTAAAACTTTTACTCATAAAATCTCTTTCCTCGTAACCACAAAAAATAAATCCACACAGTCAGTTCCACTAATAATCGTTTACAGACCCCAAGGGCCTCACTCAGAATTTCTAAATGAATTTCCTGATTTTATCTCAAATTAAGTTGTTTCATCAGATAAAGTGTTAATTGTAGGTGACTTCACTTGTTCACTTTGTTCGCCTTGATGATCCTCTCAGAGCAGCATTTGTGTCAATCCTAGATTCAGTAGGGGTTAATCAGAAGCTCTTAGAAGCCACTCACAGTGGTTTTCATACCATGAATCTACGTAATACTAACTCTCGGTTTTAATATAGAAAATGTAGATATAGTTTTGAGGCGAACTCAGACCATTATCTTATTTTATTTCAAATGCATCTTGGTAATAAAACATGCACGTTGTCACAATATCACATCAAACGCACTTTCATGTCATCTACTGCTCAAAATTGTATCAATAATCTTCTAGAGCTTTCCACCTTAAGTGGATCACTCTCAGATCCCTCAGAACTTGATCAAGTATCTGAATGCTTAGAACCAATATTCTCCTGTACTTTAGATAATGTAGCTCCTCTGAAATGTAAAATAATCAGAGAAAAAAATTGCGTTCTGGTATAACAACTACACACGCACTGAAACACTCAAATTAATTTTGTCAAACTAATTTGTCAAACTAATTTGTCAAACTAGCATGGAAGGAGAGTCTCCTGAGCTACAAACAAGCTCTAAAGACTGCTAGGACAACTTCTCTCCACCCTAATAGAAGTTAACAAAAATAACTTAAGGTTTTTATTTAATACTATAGCAGAATTAAGCAGAAATAAGGCTGCTACAAGAACAAGCATACCACCAATATATACTAGCAATGATTTTATGAGCTTTAATGACAACATTTAAAATTTTAGACACACAATTCAGTCTGCAAAATTAAATCCAGACAGTTTGTTAATTAACACCTCAGATATTTCTATTATCTTAGTTCAACAATTAGATTGTTTTATACCGCTTCAAAAATCAGATCTCCTTTTACTAATTACTTCATCAAATTTATCTACATCAGTGGTACCCAACCTTTTTTTAATGTCAGTCAATATTTTCTTGGACCGACCTTTAATGTGTCGCGGATAAAAACAACTAAATAAAATGATACAACCAACACAAAAACTGTGGTATTTTGTGAATCCACTGTGTAATTATGTAACTTTATTAGCAACGTCCTCCTGAAATAGGTCAACAATGTTCTCCTCTCTGCAGCTAATGTTACTATGGTAACACGAAAACTTTTCATTTTAAAATAAGTTTTCAGTGCTGTTGTGGCAATCTCAGAGTTTTCTGCCATGACTTTTGATGCTACAGACTGAGATCGTGTTTTTTTTTTTTTTTAAATTTTACCTTTTTTGGATGCAAAATGCTCCATGGCCTGGTACCAGTCCGCAGCCCAGTGGTTGGGGACCACTGATCTACATGCATCCTAGATCCACTACTGACACACTTCTTAAAACAAATACTACCAACAGTAATTGTAACTCTTACGAGAGTAATACATTTCTCACTTATCATTGGCTATATACTAAAATCTTTCAAGTTAGCAGTTGTCAAACCCCTGTTAAAAAAGCCTAATCTTGTCCCCTGCCAGCTCTCAAATTATTGACCATTATCAACGTCCCTTTTATTTCCAAGATTATAGAAAAGGCTGTAGCCCAGCAGTTAGGCTTCTTCTTACACAAAAAAAAACATTTACAAATGGTTTCAATCAGGGTTTAGGCCTCATCATAGTACAAAGACTCCATTTGATCAGAGCTGCGTCTCCTTACTTGTGTTACTTGACCTTAGTGCAGCTTTTGACACTATTGATCACATCATCCTACTTGATAGACTAGAAAATGTTGAATAAAGGGAGCAGCCCTCTCTTGGTTTAGTCTCTAGGTCTTATCTGAGTAATCAGTATCAGTTCATAGATATAAATTGTGAGTTTGTTTGGTGTTCCACAGGGTTCCATTTTAGGCCCATTACTATTCTTGCTGTATATGTTACCTCTGGGGAACGTTATGCAAAGGCAGTGAAAACATTATCTTTCACTGCTACGCAGATGACACAATGTTATATGTTTCTGCAAAGCCTGATGAGAAACACCAGCTTAATGCGATTGAGGAATATGTAAAGGACAGTGGATGCTTCAAAACAACCTACTGTTAAATTCTGAAAACACAGAAGTACTTATAATAGGGCCACCAGCAGTTCGGAGCAAGCTGTGATCCACCACGCCTACTTAGATCACAAGGTGCAGATTTTTAGTTGGTACCTCATACTGCAAAGGTCACAACAGGGGGCAGAGCTTTCTCTTACAAAGTCCCACAGTTATGGAATAATCTTCCAAATATTGTTGGGGATTCAAATACAATCTCAATAATTAAGTCCAGGCTGAAAACATTTTTGTTTAGTCAGCTTCCTGTTAGTTCTTTCTGTTAGATCCAGAGGTTCCTTAGGCATAGAGTTTTCTGGTAATCTGGGAGGTTTGGGTGCTGTCGCCCCCCAGTCTGATGCATTCACTCAGGTTTGTTGATGGTTGAGTGGTTGGCCACCTTGTGTCCCTGGATGCCCTCATATCTATGCTACCTCCTGGATCTCCTCTTTACTTATGCTGCCATCGAGAGCCTTGCCAGAGCTTCTGCACTCAGACCACAATGTTCATCACTCTTAATTCACCTGCAACACTGAGCATCTCTAACAGTCTCTCTCTCTCTCTCCCTCCCTCCTTCACTCCTTCCTGTCTGCTGAGCTACTCTGAGGTACCAATGATCCTGTTCCACTCTGCTGCCCGAATCATTGTGATGAAGAACAATCCTGACATGATGTACTCCCTCACATCTACTGAGGAGAACCCATATGGACAGAACCACTTACCTGATCTCAACTCTGGGGACCAACTGCACACAAGGAACTGCCTCTTCAAAATGGACACTTAGTTAAACTCTTTAGTTTTTATTTATTAATTTATATTCTCTGTCTCTTATCACTTTCTGGTGTCAACCAGAAGAGGATGGGTTCCCCTTCTGAGCTTTGGTTCCTCCCAAGGTTTTTCCATGCCTCACCTTTGGCTTGCTCTTTCGGGCTTGGACCCAGATTCTGTAAATTCTGTAAAGCTGCATGATGACGGCATGAGCTGTAAAAGGTTCTATACAAATAACATGGACTTGACTTGACATTCTTGATAATAATCTGCTGTCATCTACCAGGGTGATGAAGATGAAATGAGGGAAAACTCTTAATTGATTTCAGAGAAGGAAAATAAAGCTACTAGAATGGCCTAGCCAATCACCTGACCTGAATCCTATAAAAAAAACCTATGGAAAGAACTAAATCATTCATAGAAGGGGCCAACATATCCTTCAGGATTTAAAGACTGTATGTGTGGAAGAATGGGCCAAAATCACACCAACAACAATAATAAAAGATATATAAAAGAGAAGCTCTTGTTGCCAATGGTCAATAGCTCAGGGTTTTTCTTTAAGCACTGAAACACTCTTGTCTTCTCAGCTTTTGCAGATATTTCATTAAATACATTTTAACTTCTCTGGAAGAGCACCGGATATGTCCCATGGCCACTGTATTTACTGCGAGAGAGCGAATGAGAGAAAGAGAGAGAGAGAGAGAGAGAGAGAGAGAGAGAGAGAGAGAGAGAGAGAGAGATACAAATGC
>JBBIGC010152023.1:0-16614 GCA_037576955.1 Lepidarchus adonis | reverse complement strand
ACTATATAAATAGACAGAACACTATATAAATAGACAGTACACTATATAAATAGACAGTACACTATATAAATAGACAGAACACTATATAAATAGACAGTACATTATATAAATAGACAGAACACTATATAAATAGACAGTACACTATATAAATAGACAGAACACTATATAAATAGACAGTACACTATATAAATAGACAGTACACTATATAAATAGACAGTACATTATCTACAGTCCCAGGTTATTTCCTGATCTAAACATACCTAATGCAACTTTAGCTAATGTCACGAAGAAGAGCAAATGTGACAATGTGGAGGACATGATTTCTCTAAAGCTGAGAATTGCTCTCTAGCATCACTGTTTGCAATCTCAGGCCTTGAAGCCCACCAGAAACCCACTACCTTTGTTGTGTCCCACCTTCCAACACTCAGAAGCCTGAACACCTGGTATTAGATCAAAAAATGTGGGCTGTCTGGCATTCCCCAAGGACTGGGTCAAGAAATGCTGTCCTAGATTGCGGTGTCCTCTTTGATGATATTTCTCACACCTCACTGTTGTTCTTTCAGTTCTAGTTCCTTCAAGAAGAGCACCCTGGCATCATGTTCTACGGTTCCTCGTCCGCCAGCATGTCACTGCCCTCCAAGAACCGTCTGAAACGCCAGAGTCGTACCTTCACGCAGGTTCTGTACCGGACATTGAGCTACCGGGACCGCCGCTCCGTCACCGACCTCCCAGAGCAGGTCCGAGACGACCCCGCGGAGCTCTCCACTCAGACCTCAGCCCCAGGCGTGCTGAAGATCTTTGGAGATGAAATTAGTGCTGGTGCTAACTACAAGAGCGTTCTCGCTACACCTCGTTCCAGTGCCCAAGAACTTATCAAGGAGGCGCTGGAACGATATTCGCTAAACAAAGCCTCTGCCAGCAACTACGTGCTGTGCGATGTCATTGGACGTTTTGAAGGGGTAGAGCGGCGATGGCGGACTGAATGCCTGCGGGCACTTGGAAGTAACGAAAAGCCCCTCCTCCTGCAGGATCTGTGGAAGCCGAAGGAAGGGTTCGCCCGCCGATTTGAGCTGAGGAGACGGGCGGAGGTCGAGGAACTGGCAGCAAAAGAGAAAGACACAGTGACAGCAGGTAACTCATACACACGGAAATGCAACAGACACTAGCTGGAAGGGATCATTTACAGTGGGCAGTGGTTTAGTGTTTAGAAACTTGCCCTTGTGATTTGATGGCTGCAGGTTCAAGTCCCGGCCCAGGCACCATGGAGGAATCCTTGTTACCATCCTGCTATACTGCTCCCTGTGCTGCTGATAACTGCTCCATGTGTGGAGGGGTTAAGATTGTTGGGCACTTTGTGTGATGGGGTGTGTTCACAATGACAAGTAGTCTCTTATGCATCATTATTGGCTGGCACAGCTGGAGCGTAAGCTACTTCTAGGACCACATAGGCACAGCACTTACTGCCTCACAGAGAAACAAAAAAATTCCAATTGGAATTGACCAAATTATATCACCACAGGTTTTAGTTAGTGTGCTAGCAGCCCAAAATGGAATCAGCGGGAACATTTGGGCTACGTACTGTCAGATATTGCAGGAATAAAGTCAAATAATGTCAATAATGTCAAATTTATTAGGATATGGTCAACACAACAAATGTATCTTATGAAAAAAGAAGCATCCAAAGCTAAATGCCATCTCGATTGGTCGAGAAACATACATTTGCCATTGATCGCCGTGAGTCAAACAGTCGAAACAATGTGATAAAAGTAGCAAATGATGGAAAGAGGTGACTGAGTCACATTCTATCTAGTTAAGGATATGGTACCATTTTATTGATATGGGCTATTTGTTTTGTGCAACAAGAAGCAACTTGTGGTCCAGTCGCACCTTCTAGCCTGACACTCCATTTTATTGATGACTGGAAGCTGGAAGTCTTCAAGCAAATTGCTGCTTAATGCTCTGTCAGAATGAGAAAAAAATGCACTTTATTTGTTCATATTGCTGTACATTTTTTATTTACTTTATATTAATATGTTACATTTATTATATCTGCACAATATAGTAATGAATTCCTAATTTATTCATATTGTACTACTGCAATTGTACTACGTGAGAACAGAGTACAACAGTTTTGGGGGGAATTTTGCTATTATGCCATTGGCTGCTGATACCAATTTGATTTATAATTTATTCATAAAAAATGTTTCCAGAATTTGAAAACTGCACAATTGTATTACTTTTAGAATGATATTTTGTTATTTAATGGTCGTGCTGTCTGTTCACAGCTGAATGCCACATTGTGTAATATTTTATACAATTTTAATAATACATTTCATATGGATGTCTAGATGTTAGATAGCTTAATATTTTAATCATTCATATTTAAAAAAAACTCGGGTTGTAATTAGTTTGAGTCTGCATAATCTCTATGGTGTATATTACATACTGTGAAGATTGCTAAGCTAGGTGCTACTGTTCTTGGAAGGACTGTTTTTGTTGTAGCACTGTCAGACAAATGCCCTTAGAAAATGATACAAATACAGCTGTCTGTGGTTACTCATGTGCCAATCAAACGAATTCTGAAGTGGACACTTCCTGGCCAAGTTTAGTGACGAAACCTAGCTAGCTAGCTGGTGACACTAAGGTTCTGCTAATCACCCAGTCCTAGATGTCTGCTGATGAACTGAGCAGACTTTTCACTCTAATATCACAAGTGAACGTAAAGTTCAGTCCTAACCGTTGGTGCTGTGACCGGAACGTCTCTCTACAAGGTCAGAAAGTGAGTTTGGTACGTTCTATAACCCACTCCCCAGGACAAACAATAGTGTCACCATTCACTGCCCAGTCAGCATTGTCCGTGAGTTCAAATTCCACCACTCATTTCGGATCATTTGCTGAAGGCTGCCTTCAAAAACTGTGGTGCAAAGGCCTCCTGCATAAAATAACTTCTTTCATTAGAATTTTTTTTTTTTAACTTACATTTTATCCCAGTCTGTTCACTAAAACTTACTACTTTTATACATACATTTGTTGCATTATTTTGATATAATAATAATAATACAACAATAATGGTGTAAAGCTAAAAGATCTACACCACTTTTCCCTTTTCCTTTTACTGTTTCTCCTTCTCTTACTGCTCTCTCTCCACTGTATTGTTTGCCTCAGCATTCACTAAAGATACAGTGAATCCCATGAGCCTTGTTTGCAGACAAGCAGGAAAGAGGCAGGAAAGCAGCACCTCCAGTGTTCTGGCACTCTTTGCACCATCCAGACAGCAAGATTATTAATGTGTTAAAGGTATATTGTCATAACACAATGGATTCACTCTGCTGGTTATCTCAAACTGACTAATTACTATAACATTACTATGGACTGGAATATCCTGGCTAGTCCAGGACTAGTCTCAATTCCTGTCTGGAGAAGCTTTTATAGATGTGAATATAGTAGAAGTGAGTATTTGTCTAAATCCAATCGCACCACATTGAAACATGAACTTTAACTTGAGATGGCAAAAATAATTCATATTCTCAATATGTCCCAATAGAATAAATGAAAAAAATAAAATTCAAATATCAAAGGGTGCAAATAATGCATATTCAGTGTTTCTCACAACATATTACAGTAAATTCACTAGGGTGAGACTAATGATGCTCTCATTGAAATGAAATATATTAGTTCAAAAGCGTTTTTTAGAGCAACTATCAACAGCCGCAGTGTAGCGGGACAGTACATCAGTGGTGCCTGGGCTGGGACTTGAACCAGTGACCTACCACATCAACTTCACGCCACAGTATTCAAAGGTAACCTTCATGCAATGTTCTAAAATCAGTGGTGGAATTTGAACTTGCAAAGCCCTTGAAAACCAGATGTGTGTCCTGGTTGGGTACCTTGGGGATGTTGCAGCTAGCGAAATTCAACTCCAACATCGAATAACTCTCTTTTCACACGTAGCCAAGAACTGTGACCAAGTGACCCTGTGAATTGGATATGGTGCTGGTTCTAAAAAATGATAAGCTGAACAAAATTTGAAGTTAATTGCTTGCAAACAGGCTCATAAACTGAACTTACTCTAGTTAGTCATAACATACGTCAAATTTTTAGCTTATTGCAAGTCACCCATTGATCAAATACAGAAATTAAGGTAAAAGACATTTTACTAGTTGTTGTAGCATCAAATCCCAGCTGCTGGGTTGGGAATGTTCACATGATTGAAGCTTACCAAGTGAACATAATATGCATGGCTCTCTATGAGTGGGTGGTTTGTCCCTCCCCCTTCCCTATCACTTAAGACAAAGCTAGTCAGTGAATGCTTCTGTTAGCTGATGTAACAGAACCGTCCAGTAACTGTCCAATGGTGTTGCATTACTGGCAGTTTGCAGGTAATAAGAAATTATATATTTCCTGTTCATGTTGGGCTCCGCCAGGGCTGTCCTTTGTCACCAGTCCTATTTATGGACAAGATTCATAGGTATAGCCAGGGGTTGGAGGGTGTTGGTGGCCTCAGGATCATTTCTATGCTTTCGCAGAGGATGTGGTCCTGCTGGCTTCATCAGCCAGGGCCGAGCCGAGTGGAGTGTGAAGCGACAGGGATGAGGATTAGCACCTCAGAGTGTCTGCAGTTCTGCTGTCTGTCATGACTAAGAAAGAACGCCAGAAAGCAAAGCTCTCGATTTATTGGTCCATCTATGTCCCCACCTTCACCTATGGCCTTGAACTATGGGAAGCGACTGAAAGAATGAGATCCAGATGGCCAAGTTTTCTCTTGCTTTGAAGCGTGGAAATTCAGGAGATGCTCAGAGTTCAACCACTGCTTCTCCACATCAAAAGGGACATTTGAAGTGGCTTGGACATCTCATGATGCCCCCTAGGCAGGCGGTTTTCCAGGCATGTCCTACAGACAGGCCCAGGATATGCCAGAGGTATCCCTTGGCTGGCCTGGGAATGCTGCAGTATCCTTCCTGAGGAGCTGGTGGAGGTGGCTGGGGAAAGGGAGGTCTGACTCTCTGTGTTGTAGATAGATGGATAAATAGATGGATGGATAGATGGTACATAGTATAGTAAAGTATAGTATAGCATGTTTTCTCTTTCACTATAGTATGGTATGGTATGAATGAATATAGTATAGTGTGGCTCTCCAGCTGAAGCTGATACTGAATAAATCCAAACTCAGATGCAGAAACAGGAGAGAAAACTGAATGTAAACAGCCCAAGTTCACATGTTGGGCAGCAATAAGCTGAGAAGCATCCCGCTTTTCCTTTCTAGCTCTGTTTTTATTTGCTATTGTGCTAAATTACAAATTCAACAAGGTGGCCATTCAGAAAACACAGAGTAGAGGTTAAATCAATATCAGTAGAAGCGTTACTCGTGATAATTTATCCTCAGCCTGATCTGCTTTTCTTCTTGGCCCTGCAGAGGCAGTGTGTGTGTGCGTGTGTGTGTGTGTGTGTGTGTGTGTGTGAGTGTGAGACTACTGCACTGACACTCTAGAAGTACGCAGGTGAGAAAGCTAAACTGGCTTTGAGTAACTAGACCCTGTTAAGCTGAGCCATTGGAAAAAACTCCATCATTCAGCCTATGCAAATTGGGCTGCTTGTTTTTTATTTAGTATTCCTTTGACAGTCAATTATTCATAAGAATAAATTCACAAATAATTGATTGATTGGCCTGTACAAAGAATGTTTGGCGTTTGTTTCATATAATGTAATATAATATAAACATAGAATATCAACTTTATTAACATTTAATTATGTATTTTCACGGCAGGTTTTCTATAATAAAATGAAATAGTCTGAATATCTGAGGTACTGTTCATGAAGTATACAAAGCAGAAAAAGCATGAATCACTTTATTTAATGCCTCTCCATAAACTGAGCTATATGAAACACATTTAACGATTTACAAAATAAATATAAATGTACATTAGCACAGAACCTCTTTAGGCCGCAGCACTATTTTAATGAGTCAGTGTGATATTTTTTTTTTGAGCAGGTCCACACGATGAACAGATGGTGTTAAATGTTCACAGTACAAATGCAAAGGTTTATGTAAAGAGCGAATGTGGTTAACACTTCAGAAAGGTCTTACCGATGAAAAATGGCTCTAGTGCTATCTATGATCAATCACTTAAGATGCACTACATACAGAACTGCATGTCCACAAGGTGGCGCTGTAGTGGTTTTCCCGGCATGGATTGAGCATTACTGTATTCTCTGTTGAGAATGTTTTCATTTCAGTTGGTCAAAGGGAATGCTGTACTATCTAAGCTCAGTCTGAGTTTAGAAAAATGCTCCCAGACTTGACTTCTTTTTAAGCTTTCACCTCAAACAAACACCACTCTTCACGTTTAGTAATATGCTCAATCTGCGTTGAATGTATCTTGAATATGTAAACAAATGAAAATTATATTTAAGGTGTTAATTAATTGTTTTAGCTCTTATTGAGGAAACTTGCACCTAATATCACATCTCACATTTTTTAAAACATTTGCTTATATTACTAAATATGATCATTTTTGGCTTCTTTGTTGAATAGCTCCACATTTTTATGAGATTGGGGCTTATTTCACCTCACTAGAGGAAGTGAAACTGAACACTGATTGTACCTAGACATTGGATTTGGGAAGATAAACAATGGTGGATGGATGGGGAGATTACGCTCGCTGCTCACCGGTGTTAATCCACACACACATAAACACACACATTCTTCACATGTGACAGATGCCAGGTGGTGTTAGGCATAGACTGTGCTGAGATATTTAACAACACACACTGAAATTGCCTACCACAAAGCAATCAATAATGCATACACTGAATATTCAATAAGGCCACGACAAACAAGTTAAACAACCAGCCTCCCTTTCAAATGCTTTTGGACTGAACAGAGAGTGGTTACATGCATTTAATTTAACACAGTTGACATTTTGGTGCAGATGATTCAAACTGTGTACATAATTTCCACCTGAATAAAATATATTTCATCAACCAAGTTAGTGCCAACTGTGTATAAACTGAAAGACGTATTGTTGTATGTTGAGGCCAATACATTCAAAGTGTTGCTTTTTTTTAGCCCAATGTCACCAAAAAGGCCTGTCTGAGATGGTGCGGTTGACTACTCTTTCACTGGGCTTTGAGAGTGCCAGAGTTCGCCTCTCCTGTTAATGAAAGTGGTGTAATCCGGGCGGCTGCTACAAGCGTCCGAAGGTTACAGGAGAGAGAGAGTCCTGGAAGTGAATTGAGCTGTCGAGCAGCATGTCAAGCTGCTCGACAGTGCCGTGTGGCTGATAGGAGTGTCAGTTTTTGACCTTAGCGTTCAGTGCATCGTGGGACCTAATTTCAACACCATTCAATTTAATTAAACTGTCTCGACACGAAAAATACACTAATGTGAAGGCAAGATAAACATTTAATTTGCATATAAACTAGCAATGATTTGGGAAACACTTCTAGACTTAGAGAAACTTCCCATGACAACTGACATTTTGGGTAAATGAACGCGCTCTGAGCAACCTAGGAATTTGCTCAGAAGCAGTAGTGAGTCAGTCTAGGCTGTAATGTAAATATAAATAAATGTTTATGCAGGTTGATGTCAGTTGTCATGAATGGTAATTTGTTGGTGTATGGACATGCAAGTGTGTTATGCCCTGATTTATGAATGTATTCTACTCTGTTGTGTTGCGATGTGCACCTACTCCCAGGGTCTTACACGCACTCCCCTGTGTTAACGTCCACTCTGAGTAGGGGGGTGCAAGGTAGATGCCACCGGAGCTCCCCCCGGGGCTGGCGTATGGTACTACCCAGCACTCCAATTATTAAAGGTGGGGACTCTCTGCAGGTATGGTGTCAACCACCAGCCCCACTGACCACCACTTTGCCTGATGTTTCACTGCATAATTCACCTTCATGTTGTATATTGTTGGGCTGCACATAGAGCCTTGTTTTGTTCTTTTACTTATAATAGTTGAGGCGAAAACTCATTGGTAATAATGGGCACAGTTGGGCAATATGATGACATACTGCGATAAATTCAGACAAAACTTTGGCAGTAGGGGTGTTTGAGGTTGTAATGCTAATTGTACTTAAGTGCATTATGAATGCATTATGAATTGGGTTTAATCCATTTCAATGTATAATTAAAATTAAATAAAATATATTTGCATTTTTAAAAAATGTGAAAAAGACTAGACTAAGGGAAGCCATACAAAACCTTTTAGGGTTTTGATTTGTTTACTACAAGACATAGCAAGACATAGGAAGCCTTACATGTACAGGCGCTAATGGAATCTGAGATTATTGTCACATATAAACAGTAGATATATCTTCATTAATTGCAACATTGGATTATGTGGCTGGTGCATGTTATTTTTATAAGTTGAAGTACAATGCATACAACACATATGTTGTATGTTGTGTCTTTATTTCAATGTGTTAAATTCAGCAAATAAATAGTAATGTAGTAGATATATTCGACTCTATACAAAAAGTAATCCACATGCAGTTCTGTTAATGATGACGTTCCCATTCCGAAAAGAACATTTCAGCTTGGGCTAGAAGATGAGGGTAGAATGTCGGACTTGCTAATATCAATAACAAGCTACAAAATATAATTAAATGTAATATGATATAATTTAAAATGCTTGTTTGTAGATGTTGGAAATGTCATCATAGATATTACATTGTGAATATCATGGAGATTATATCATGTCATGTTGTACCATATTGCCCACCCTTACTGGCCAATTTGCACCACACTGCATTAATTCTTGTTTTTCCACAGTAAGTTGTATACTTGTGATTATTAATTTATATAATTAATTAATTAATACTTAACATCACTGGGTAATTGTGCAGCCCTTATATACTGTGTTGCCATTTTAACAACCAAATTAAACCACCATTTCACAAAACCATTATGATTCATATTACCTTCATATTTTGGTCCATAGTTGTGTTTTTCTTAGGGAGCCACCAATCATGGTCCTTATTAGGGGTGGGATTTGCAGGGTATCTCAGGGTATCTTGTCATCATTCTACCATCCGAACTACAACTCCCATAAAAACTACAATTCCCGCCCCAGACACTATATAGTCCACAATGCATTGCTCCCCATGAAACACGCCTTCCGCTACAGCATGCTAGTTTAACCCTGTGTATACCAGAGAATTATGTAGCATTATGCTCCTGTCTGATCTAAATTATTGTTGAAGACAGTTCAGATGTTAGATATTGGCAGGGACCCGTAATTCTGCACATTTGCATTACTGAATATTTCCCCTTTTTTCAAAGAAGCTCTCCAGCGATGTGTTTACTAATGTTGACAGGGTTCCTGCGTAGCGTCATCCATAAAATTAAATTAAAGTGCGGGAAAGAGATGTGCAGAGATACAGTTGTCACGAAATAATCCATGCTCTGTTCTGTCAATGTTCCAATAGCCAAAGTCAGACTTTAGATTTAAATGTGGCTGTGGCGCCTCTCAGCCTAGCTTTCTCTGCTGTTCTCTTTTCTCACACTTTATTGCTTAAATACATAGAGCACATTCAACCTCTGCATTACTTTATTACTTTTATACAACTTCACATATTGTTTTATTCCCAGGTGAATGAAAACTGTGCAATAGAGATATTCTGACTAATAATTAGAGTACTTCTAGAAGTCAGGAGGTATTGTCCATTTGTTGGAGAACTATTTAACTGGAAGTTGATAATTATTTAATAAGTAGCTTAAATTTACATTATTGTACATTTTTTGGTCACTTTAGCCAGGTCAGCACTTCTGAAATGACAAATACATGTTTCTCCACAAAATCCCCCAAAGGCATTGCTTCAGATGATGAATGTAGCTTCATAATCACTACTTGAAAAGACCATACCTTGTCTGAGTTCATGTCCTACTAAGTTAACCCGTAAGTATAAAAGCAGAAATTTGTTCCCTAGACTTCAATCAATCAATTAACCAAAATTTATATATAAAGCACATTTAAAACAACTTCCGTTGACCAAAGTGCTGTAGAGGTATTAAACAATAAAGCAGCAGGTACTATATAGCATATCTACTTAAACTACATAATTAAAATAAAGTACACTTCTGGAAACTCTTCAAATTCTAACGATTTCTCAAGCCCAATTCTTAATGAAACACTTTAACCATGTTATTTTTTATCCATAACCATAACATTTTAAATTTACGCAATTTATCCTGTCATAAGAAAACCTTATGTTTAGCAAGACATTGACTGGTTTTCTTAGCTCAATGATGATGAATACTTAGTGTTTTTTACAACTTTCTACATCAGTCATGTCACTTGCACATGCATTATCACCATGTTCATATGTATGGTATATTGCACATTGGTTGTAGTGGTATGACTCGTATCTTTTGTGAGGTTTCTTTACAAAATCATGTGATGCTCTATTTGCCTCATTTGCAATGATTATGCAATGCTGCTCCTCACCCATGTCTACCCTTTCTTTACTACACATTCCTCTTGGGTCTCGTCATTCATGCATTCAGGCTCGAGGCAAGCTGCCTCTAAATCGGAGGTCTCCTGGTCTTTCCGGCTTGTGGCTTCTGTCAGATGCCTTCATTAGGTTGCTTGTCATGCTAAATCGACATTGTAACATTCATGGAGTGGAATATTCCTGCCAACAAGAAAAATGTGACAATATGGAGCATGCCAGTTTTAAGGGGCTTTCATCACGGCAAGGTTTCTTCATGCATCACATCTGTTATGAATTAAGGAGGACGATAAAGGAATGATTCCCTTGACCATTCTTCTTCATGTCTGATTTCCCCAACAGTGTTAGACAGCTTAATTGTCACATATTTTGCAGCCAGCTAGTAACCTTTAAGGAATAGTTTGGTTGGAAAGTCAAAATTGCACCATTTTGCAATAAAACTACCATCATAAAGAGTCAATAAATGGTTTATAATTAGTAAATGTTGCTATTATAAATGCCTTAAAAGTAATATTACTCAATTGTATCACATACACAAAAGGCAGCTGTGCTGTTATTTCCCAGATCACACCCAAATCACAAACCTTACAATTTAAAGCTCTTTAGATACAAAAACCATTCCCACACAAGTCATCATTTTTGTCCTCATATTTGTGTTTTATACATTAATAACCTAATAGTTTACATTTACAAGTTATTGTAAACCATTTACTATTTAGAAACTTTTTATAAAAGTAATTTTATTGTAAAGTGGTCCTGTTTCCAGTGTGGTTGATCAGCCAAAGCATCTTTGGTGTCCATTTTTAATGTTTTTTTTATGTAAGAAGTAGGGCTGTAAAACTAATGTTGCTAACTAGCATTACAAATGTTTAGCCTTTCTCAACCCACTCAAACAAAATTTAGGTTATAGTTAAGGCCATGCAGGCCTTGCAACAAGACAGTCTGAGCCACCTTAATGATGATCTGAAGTCATTTAAGCAGCATGGAAGAAAATCAGTGGTATATCTTTACAGAGTTTCTGTTGTTTGGGTGACTATCGAATTGTAATGGTTGCTAAAGTTAACATTCCAGCTGGAGTTCAGAACTACAAAACAACATTTCTGGCAAATGTCTTGGTTGATTGACTGCAATTTGCATATGTAGAAAATTGTATGGACTTGACTTATCAATAAACTATTCAAGTCTTGAAGATGTCAGAGCTTTTAGTTAACATAAAGAAATACTTCCGTAAAGAAAAATCGAATAAACACAACGATAGATTTGTCCTTGCAAATCCTCAGGTTCTTTTAAAGTCAAATGATGAGGCATGAAATGTTTTTAGAGATTTTATTATAAAAAGTATGAAAAGTAAAATAAAACAAGAAGAGTGTGTAAAAAATTTGTTTCCTGCAGCTGCGTTCCTCGTCTCTCTCCAACTATCTGTATATGTGTGCGTGTGTGGTGCCAAGGAGCACACGTTATCTCCATGTTTTGAAAACTGAAACCCTCCGAAGGTCAGTTGCACAGACAGGAGCACAAAAAGTGAAAGTGTACTGATCATATTCTTAGGAAATATGTATAAGAAATATACAAAAATTCTACAACAATTTTCTACTAAAGACGTAGTCAATCAGCCAAGAAATTGCTGTTGTACACATGTTGCTTTTGAAATTACACTGCTTAACATTGCTAAGAAACACAAACTTACAGTAGTAGCCATCCAACAAGCCTATTTCATATAAAAATACACCTCCAAAGCCTGTCTGAAACTTTTAAGGTGACGCATACTTGTGGATGCGGTTTAACACCTTCATGACTACTTTGTAAATACCATCCTTGATATTGTTTAAAATGGATCGTTGTTTTGCCCAAATGATTAGCTTACAGTAAGTCATATTATGTCCCGAACCACACCCACAAGTCTCCATCACTTTAAGGAATAGTTGGATGAAGTTTGAGCAGACTGAGAGAAGGTTTTGTGTGACTTTGGGTGACTAATGGCTTGTAGTGTTTGTTAGCAACATTAGCCTATATAGTAAAAAGGAAGCCAAACATGTCTTTACTGATCGACTACACTCAGGATTAATGGTAAAGTGTGTGAATTCGATTTTTTTTGCTAAACCTTTAAGTCTTTTTTGTCATTTTCAAAACACAATCTCGTATCCACTCAAGCTCATTGCTATGTACTGTTTGCAGCCATTGTGAATGCCTTGGTTTAGTGGATGTCCATGTCTTTGTGCGTTTTGGCTGCTTCATCCTGATCAGTAAGCCTCATTAGTAGTAACACAGCATGTCGGTCAAGTTGAACTGAGGATCAATTACTGTGCTGTTAACCTCTTGAACCCAAAGCTCAGTTGTTAATCTTAAGGCATATCTTGCAGCATCTACCATGAACTATTTGGTAAACACTCTAAAACCAATGGAACCAATGTAGTAATGAGTGTGATAAACTGTTCTGTGGTTTAAGAGGTTGAACATTTAGGTTTTTGTGGAACTGCTCTCCTGACTATGTTTGTATGTGTCAGATATAAATGCTCAAGCACGGAAGCTTCAACGGAACCGGGCTAAAGGAACAATGACGCTCCAGCATGGCTCCACCTTCTGCCGTAGCCTCAGCGAGACCAGCCTCAACCTGGTGGGTATGCCAGGGGAGGAGCCCAAGCGCTACTACTCCACACTGCCCGGGCCGGTCAGGGCACGCTCGGCACGAGACACCGAACTGCGCAAGGAGCGGGATGGGGGAGGAGTCAAACACTCCCTCTACCACTCGCCACATCTTCTTCTCCTGCAAGGCTACAATCGGCAGGTGAGTAATAACCTCTCAACCAATTAAAAAGGCCAAAGGTACCTGCCACTAAGAGTACCCAGAGGAAAGTTTGACCCCTCTCTTAGATCTCTGGAGTAATATGCTTGGGTGGCATAACAGTAACACCAGCTGACATGTTGATGTGAGCCCCATATAGGTTGTAGGATGGACCCATCTGGGAGCTGGCAGCCTAAGTGGGTTAGGCAAACAATTGCCTGTTACTTCTTTTTGGTCACTTTTCACATAAGAACAAGGTGATGGCGGTCACACAACCTGAAATGCCTCCACAAAACCCAACAAGTATACTCAAGTAACTAAACTTAAAAAAAAAGGCCATGGAGAACCCATGTGACTCAATGAAAGCCCAACTGTTGGACGGGTTAGCCCATAACAACAGCCCATGAATTTAGCCAGTCCTAAACCCTTGCCTAGCTGGAACTCAAGAAGCCCACATGTAAATCACATGTGGAAATGTTGCGGGGATAATTTATGATGCTGTATTTCAATAATGATGGCTCTGTCAAAACTCCATTCTACATCTACATCTGCTAAACATGCACCAGAGAACACGTTTAGTTTCAGCGGCCATCCAACATGAGTCATGTACTTTTTGCTGAATGATGATAGTTGTTTTGGTGATCATGGAAGAAAATTTTACTTTTTGAAATAACGTAGAACAAGGAGAACAGTGACTTGATAAGATGATTGCATTGTGTCAGAAAGAACTCCTCCAGGTGTTGAAAGAAGTTGAACCAATTTAGCATTTAGCATCTCAAAGCAAAGTGCTTATACGGCTGTGACTTCCAGAGGCAGTTTATGCTTCCATTTCACAATAAGTTGCCAGGGCAGAGTGTTTTGGTAAGAAATTCTAGTGCCAAACCTGTGTCCATGGAGATCACTATGGGTGAAACATGGGTAAAACACCCAAACTCAACTGTTAGAAGGAGTGTCCACATACTTTTGGCCAGGTTCTAGTTCCAGATGCAGTAGCCTAATGGTTAGGAGCTTGCCCTTGTGATCAGAGGGTCGTAGGTTGAAGTCCCAACCCGGAAACAGTGTGCAACCCTTGAGCAAGGTACCATGCCACTACACTACTCCCCAGGTGTTGTTGATTGCTGCCCGCTGGTGGACAGGTCACATTTGATGAGGTGTGTTCACAACGACAAATCATCACTTCAGTAATTCAGCCACCATGGTTTTCTACAGGCCTAGATGTCAATGAATGTTCCGTATTATGAATTTAGAGGAGTGAAAAGTGAAAAATAAAGATATTTCAATCATCTTGATCGATTTTTCAGGCATTGGAAGTTGACACTGCAGTGCATAATGTCTTTCCCTGCTTGTTTGCCTATAGGACTGCCTGGTATACCTGCTGAACAGAGAGCAGCACACGGTCGGTCAAGAGACGGCATCTGCTCGACCAAACATCTGCCTGTCCTCTCCCGACATCCTGCCGCTCCACTGCCGCATACGCCGCGCTGCACCCCGGCGATCCACCTCCTCTTCCTTGTCCTCCTCAGACCCGCGGCTGCTGCTGGAGCCGGTGGCTCATGGCAACGTGTTGGTCAACTTTACTCATATTGAGCGTCCTACACCTCTGCGTCATGGCGACTTGCTTTCCTTCGGCACTCATTACATCTTCCTGTACAAAGACCCACTCAGTGCAAAGCCGCTTCCTGCCCAGGCCCTCACCAGGCTGCGTGCACTCGCGAGACTCTATGACGGTGATTCTGGGGTCGAAAAAGGTGAGGCTTGTTGCATGTGCGGGAGCGTCTTGCGGGAGCCCGTCAGCGCATCTCGCCGCAGCTCCAAAGCTCCGCTGCGGAACACACAGAAGCGGAAACTGGCGCTAGAGTTTGAGCGGGCTCACGAGGATGCGCTGGTGAACCGGGTGCTGACGCTGATCGAGCCGAGTGGAGATGACCACAAGCTGACCCCGGCCTACCTGCTCTGCCTTTGCATCAAGCACTCTGCAAACGCATTCCCACCAGGCAGCTTTGGGAAACTGTTGCTGAAAATTGCGAAGAGGATTCAGACCATTGCATGGGTCAGTGCTAGTTTATTGTCCTCCAACGTAATAAAGTATTTGTTTTCGACTGTGAGAAATTGAGGATTCCTACATGCATTATTTAGGGCACTATTACTGTGCTGTGAAAAATAATTTACCTTCCAAGTAGGTTTGGATACTTTCTTTACCCGTAACAAATTACATTATCGTTTAAAAACTGCATTTTGTATTTACTTGGGTTCTCTTTGTCTTGTGTGTGATTATCTGAAACATGTAAGTGTGACAAATATGAAAAAAATGACCAATAGGGGTGCCAATACTTTTTCACAGCACTGTATGCACCATGGCCATTTTTCTTAGTGTCTAAGAATGTATTATGAGGGAACTACAGTTAATGCGCCTGACTATTAACTGTACATAGTACAACACTGTAGTATTATTTAACAGAATTTGCAATTTTATATAATTTTGAAGTTACTACATTCTTTAACTATAATACATACATTAAGGAAATATGTTATACAAGTATTTGGGAAAACAACCATAATACAAGCACTCCAATATTAAAATCATTTTGACTGCTATATGGGGAAGCCATAGCCCAATGGTTAGAGAAGTGAGTTTGTAACTGAAGGGTTGCAGGTTCGATTATCGGAACCGGACAGCAGGCTGAAGTGCCCTTGAGCAAGACACCTAACCCCCAACTGCTCACCATGTCTGCCAAATGCTGTAAATGTAAATGACTGCTAGCCTGGCTTCTATGACTTATGTCATACTTGACTCACACAAATGTATGATTACGATGATGCACCAAACCTTTTTTTTTTTTAATGGTGTGAAAGTGAAAGTAAAAGTAGATATACTAAAATGCTCAGGAAAATGAGTGAGGTGGGTGAATGTCTCCCTCTGGTGGAATGAGAGAGGAATGGCCCCAGGGCATTACACACGTAGACACTTATATAACCTTGGTCTCGACTTATGTCCAAATTTGACTTACTACGCTGTGACGGGATCAAGGCACAGACAACATCAACGAGTCGATATAGAGCAAGTACAACCCCGCAGGGACAGTTTATTTACAGAGAAGGATGACACGGAAACAACATATGAGGGGAAATGTTGGTAGAGCACGATAGCGAATCAGGTCAGCACGGCTGGGCCTGGATACTGGACGGGTTCCACGTCAGTCTCGCCTTCGTCTAGACAGGACGGAAATGGAGACAGACACAACACACACGATTAGACAACACACATCAGAGAGATAAAGAAAGGGGAAAAAGAAAGGCATAAGAAACACACAGTTAGGAAATGAGCGGCTCAGACAACCGGCAGCCATGTGGGCAGGTTGAGACGCTGAGCACCCGTGCCT
>JBBIGC010151999.1:0-18068 GCA_037576955.1 Lepidarchus adonis | reverse complement strand
TCTTTCTTTCTTTCTTTCTTTCTTTCTTTCTTTCTTTTTCTTTCTTTTTCTTTCTTTCTTTCTTTCTTTCTTTCTTTTTCTCTTTCTTCCTTCCTTTCTTTCTTTCTTTCTTTCTTTCTTTCTTTCTTTCTTTCTTTCTTTCTTACTTTATTTATTTATTTATTTATTTATTTATTTATTTATTTCTCTCTTCGTCCCATTGCTTTCATTTCCCTTCTATTTTCTCGCACATATTTTTCTTTCTTTTGTTTTTTTCTTTACGTAATTGATTATTAAATCGTGAATTAATAAGTTATATTCTGCACAGCTGCTGTTTTTCATGCAGTGAGTTCATGTTTTGTGGAGCATCAGATAACGGGATTTATGACGAAAACTTTAGTGTCGGTTTCAGTTTAAGCGTTTTTTATGTGTCCCAGTTTACATTTTGACGAGTGTCCAACAAAGGATTCTCATAATGTGAAATTGTACATTTTTTTATTTACAATCAAATAAAACATATATTATTCATAATAATTAAAAATGCATTATCTCTCTATCTATCGGAATGTCATTCACTCCTGATGTTTGGTAATTCCCGCTTTCTCTCCACGCTGCCGTTGGAGCGCCCCCTATCGGTCTGAGCCGGCGTCTTTCCTGCTGTAGTGAACTGTGCTAAGCTAAAACGATAAACAATAGAAACCAAAATCACATTTATACTTCAAGGCATAATGTTAGATTCTAGGCTGGTTTGTGGTTAAAAATAGATGTATTCCTAGATTTAAATGTTGTCTGTACAGTGATGCTTCAAAAAGCTTGTTGGAAATGTGTTAATAATTCACAACTGTTGTTCTTTAGGACTATGTCGCTCTCATCTATCCTTTCCGCTGACGCCATCGGGAGTGCTATCAAGGACTGCCAAGGTATCGATTTACTACAGGAGATATCACTCGGAGGGCTCTTTCATTAGCTAGATAAGTCAATTGTGATGGGTGCAGTGGGTAAAGTCAGTAAACTACTGTTATCATCCTGCTCTGCTAATGACAATGTTAGATTATCTCACCAAGATCTTTACATTTGCTAAAGGAAAGATTTTTGTTTTTCATGTTTGGTAGTGTAACATGAAAACATCAAATTATTGTTTTTAATGACACCCCCCCCCCCCCTTCCTGCCCTCAGCACCAGATTCCTTTAATTGCAAGAAGTTTTTCCAGCTGTGTGGTCTGTCAAAGAAAAGTCCCCAAGATGTGAAGACTGTTTTCGGCATTATCGACAACGATGGCAGTGGCTTCATTGAGGAGGAAGAGCTCAAGTACGAGTTTTTAGAAACGTTACACATGGTCATACAGTGTAGAGGCAAATTCTATGTTTTTCAATACCTGATGGGGCTTGTTGTTTAGGCCTAGAACTTAACCACTGACCTCCACCCCACCTCTGGTTGACAACTCTGAGAACAAATGTATTACAATAAGGTTTGCTGACTTTCGATTGTGTTTGTAGATTCTTCCTGCAGAGGTTTTCACCTGGAGCTCGTGTGCTGACAGATAAAGAGACCAAAAACTTTCTATCAGCAGCCGATGATGACAGCGATGGCAAAATTGGAGCAGAGGGTGAGTGTAACTACCCTCCACTATGAGCAGGGTTGATTAAACACCTTTGTGCCCAAACAGCTGTGTATTAAAACAAGTGTGATAGCCATGATTAAAAGTTCCAAAATTCAATTATATTCTAGTGCAAAAGGGCTTGAATATGGAACATTGTTAGCATTTAGTCTCTTACATAAAATTTGTAAAAAAGAAAAAAAAGAAAAAAAAAAAGATTTACACATAGTTGTAGTGAAATTAGTGAAAGTAGTGAAATGACTACACTTATTCCAAACTCAATAGCAAAGGTTTTATCAGTATATTCTGAATTGACTCTTCCATTCCTCCTACAAATGCTTTCTTCTATAGTATGGTAGGACAAGAATGTTGGCAAAAAATTCAGTTCAAATGGGAAATTTTAGCACACAACAGAGTTTTTGTTAAAATGCAGAAATAAAGATCATTTTGTGTATGTGTTAAAGGTTACACTGTATGGATAGATAGGTTTTTCATTCTCATGCATCTCATTTACAAAACTGGTCCTTTAAAGACCCATTGTTTAACATTTCTTTTGAGAATCAAAAATCTTTTCTGTTCAGCAGAACTGCTAAGAACCTTCTGTAGCACCTTTATGTTTAACATGAGAAACAATGTAAGGAGTCTAAATTCTAACTTTCTTAAGCAGAATGATACAGGCTTGTCCAACGTCACAACGAATGTATGCAATTTTGAGCAGAACATGGACGGTTCATATGATGGTACTGAATTTGATTTCTTTTCCAACAGAATTCCAGGCCTTGGTTCTCTCTTGAAAGGTCAGACTACTGCTGCCTCTTTCCACCCCAGTTGGATATCTCACTACAACACCTTTGTTCTTTTTTCTGGAATCCCCTCATCAGAAAGCAAAGAGCACAATTTATATTTAATTTTTTGGGAAAACCTTGTTAAGAGAAGTCTGCAGAAGCATTTACCAAGTGTACCATGATCAAAGATTCATGATTTTAAGTAAATAAATAAATAAGCAGTTGAACTTTCAAAAAATATTTTTTTGGGTGTGTAGCTGAATATCAGAACAAGAGGACATTAAAAACGATTATGTGAAATGTCTTGTTATGTTTGTTGATTTCAATGGAAACAGTGAGACCCCACTGCTGAGCAATAAAAATTGAGCAATAATGATAAAGCAAAGGCTTCTCAACTTGACTCAATCTGATAAAGTCAACAGTGTGTGCAACGGTAACTAAAAACACTTGACACAGCGGATGAGCATGGCTTGTTAAAGTGTAAAGTGACGTGGTCAGGAAACAGTATCATAGGCTAAGCGGTGTGGAAACCTGAGAGACTGACCTTGACGGATAAGTGTTATAGTAAGTTCACACTTACCCACCGGATGAATTGAAACCTGCAATTGTACTGGCAGACGCTTGTCTAAGTAGTGTTTACAGTTTAAAGACAGTGCTGAATTGCATCCTTGCACCATTTGTAAAATATCATGTAAATCACCAAAAGTGTGACACATTGATAACTATACCAGTGGTTCCCAATCTTCCGCAATTTTGAATGGTCTTGGAGGTCTACTGCCCTACACATTTTCCCCAACACACTTAAACAAACTTATGAGCTCATTAGTTAGGTAGTTCTTAGTTCTATACTTCTGCACAATAAAAAGTCAACCTGCAGAGAAAAGCTGAAAAACTGCTCATACTGAAAAATGCTATAGTAAGAGCACTGTAGTGTAGAAGATAAACTTTACTTTCCCTTTCAGTATTCTTTTATTATACTGAAATACCACACAGACACAAAGACACACTAGGTTCAGCCAGAGATGATCTCCAACACCCCAGATGATGGATAAGCTTAATAATGCAATAACGGCAGTGTGATAAAAACCCATTTAATAACCATTTATTAAAGAAAGAGGTGTGCTGTTTGATTGGTCCAAAGTTCAGTTTCTAGGAAAGCCACCATCATCTGGGGCCCAGAGTCCAACAACTGATCATACTTTCTCTGGACAATAAGAATAATTTAGTACCTCTCTCTCCAATATCACTGCTGAGAAAAAAACACATTTTAGTTGGGACAAATCCTTGACTTTACAGCAAAAGAGAAAATAAAATCTTTAGTTTTTTAATGTCATTAAATGTATAAAAAGTAGCTTTGGATGGTTTATGTTACTGAAACATTTCATGTTTTAACTGATTCATTTTGCGAGAAAAATTCACACATTGTAAAGGGTAGCCAGCATTAGAGATATGTTTTTTCGCAGACAGTAGCAATATACTGATGGGAA
Source organism: Lepidarchus adonis (assembly GCA_037576955.1). Classification (NCBI taxonomy): domain Eukaryota; kingdom Metazoa; phylum Chordata; class Actinopteri; order Characiformes; family Lepidarchidae; genus Lepidarchus; species Lepidarchus adonis. Next base: position 14,219 of record JBBIGC010151999.1, on the reverse strand, counting down.
GCAAACAGATAGCAGGAGAGTATGGCATCTGCTGACTGGTAAAAAAAAATACTGATTCAGAAAAAAACAAAAAACTTATGTATGGAACATTAACTTTACAAGATGAGGAAAATATATGTTTTATTTTAATGCACATGGACTCAGTTTAAATAAGGATTGTTTCTATTGTCTTTTTTAATGTTAAAACACATTAACACTATCTAACAGGCAGTGTGAGTAAAAAAGTGGAAGTGCAGGAAAATGGACTTAGCAAACAGTCAATTGCAACCCAGTGGTCACCAGCTCTCCTCCTGAAGATCTGTTTCCTGCATCAGGTTAAGTTACAGCTGGACTCTGCAGGATGATGGATTCCCTGAAGCCAGGGTTGGAGACCTCTGACGTAAAATATACTTTAAACTATAGTTATATATGTATATATGTATATGTATATATATATATATATATAGATAGATAAAAACTAAATCTGTCCACATTGCATTACAATGAATCACATCAATGTGGCAAAAGACCAATTGGCAGAAATCAAATAAAGGATGAAATTATAGAATAGAATAGAATAGAATAGAATAGAATAGAATAGAATAGAATAGAATGGAATAGAATAGAATAGAATTATGTATTGTTTAAAATAATTCTGTTGGACCACAATTCAATAGCAATGTTTCTTTAGCTAATTCTCAGTAAATGATGTATTATTCCTTTTGTCAGATTTAAGTTATTTCAGTGACCATTGTGGGTTTTTCTTTCTGTAATGGAAGGGTACCAACAATTTTGTCCATGTGTGAATGTAGAATTAGTTCAGAAATGGAGGAACATAATATAAGGTTTGAGGTGTTGAATCCTCTCAAACCAATTGAACATCTCTGGGATTTGGGATGAAGCTGGACCAATATGGACTTAGTATCTTAGCACCAAATAAAACAGCACAACACCAAAAGTCTTGTGGAGTCCAGGTTTTGACTGTTCAGAGCTGTTTTGGCAGCATGAAGGGAATCTACACAATATTAGACAGGGGGTGTAAATGTTATGTCTGATCTGTATGAATATATATAAAAACTACAAAATATTTCCTGTGAAATTTTAAAAAATGCAGTGAAATAAAACAATACAAAACATACTGCCAGCACAGATATAGCACTTAATTTGTAATTTGGCCTGATGTCCAAGTGGTGCAGTTAGAAATATATGCTCAATAAAAGTAACAGCAAGTCTGAAATCTTTCTATCATGACCAGCATTATCATTTTATTCTTTTCAATTGGACCATACAGGCTAGCTTTCACTCCCCACATGCATCAGTGAGCCTTGGGTGCCCACAACCCTATTGCATATTCACCAGTTGTCTTGGTACTAATTACTACATACCTGGAACACTCCATAAGATCTGCCATTGTGTAGATGTTCAGAATAATTTGTGTATCCATAAACAATAAGGGAAAGCCAGGATCATATAGCCAAATGTGTAGATAAATAAAGCATAGAAAATTAATGATAATATTGAAATGTGCAGTGGTACACTACATGTGCTAATGAAAGTGAGGCATGTCTTGGTTTAGAAGCCTTATAATCTAGTCTAAAAGGTCCTCTTAAGTCTTTCTGTTTGCCTTATTTCAGCAGATGAAACAGGTAGCCTTACAAGGTACTTTTGACCTTGAGTTTGTGAAAGGCGCTATATAAGTATAACTTATTATTTACTATTATTACACATTTTTATTAATATGAATATCTGATTAAGCTGACAGGTGCAATAAGGTTTAACCATATGTGTGGGCTTCTTAGTTGGCAAGCAACAGGTCACAACTGTTCCTCTTATGAAGTCATTCTAACTGCTTCTTAATTATTATGTGCTGTATGATCATGATGGGTTCAAAGTTTATTTTTGTATTGTTTTTAATTGTTAATTTTTATTTATTTATTTATTTATGTATGTATGTATTTATTTATTTAGGCTTGTGTCCCTAAGTAGTTGAGTCAAGTCAATTTTATTTATACAGCGCTTTTTACAAATGAGGTTGTCACAAAGCAGCTTTACAGAATTTATAGAATCCGGGTCCGAGCCCCAAATGAGCCAAAGTGACAGAGGCAAGAAAAACTGCCTAATTATATAGGAAGAAACCTTGAAAGAAACTAATGCTCAGAAAGGGAACCCATTCTCCTCTGGTCGACGCTGGAGAGTGATAAAGAAAATTAATATGAACAAATAAGACTTCAATATCTGTAGGCATCTGCAGTTCCTTAGGGGAGATCAGGTAATTTTCTGTCCATGCTGCTCTCTTCAGTAGGCGTGAGGGGATAATCACAGATGATCTCCCTCCTCATGATCCGGGCAGCAGAGTGAGACGGGATTGCTGGTACCTCAGAGTAGCTCAGAGAGAGAGAAAGAGAAAGAGAGAGGGAGAGAAAGAGAAAGAGAGCAAGAGAGGGAGAGAGCGAGAGAGAAAGACAGACTGTTAGTGATGCTTAAAGCAATGGATTATTTAAAATGATTAACATTGTGGTCTGAGTGCAGGAGCTCCGGCAAAACTCTCTATGACAGAACAGTTAAAGGGGAGAACCAGGAGGTAGCACAGACATGAGGGCATTCTGGGTCAACCATCAACAAACCTGAGTGAACGTGTCAGGATGGGGGGGCGACAGCATCCAAGCATCCCAGTTTTACAGAAAGCTCTGTGCCCTTGTCTAGAGTTAACAGAAGGCTTGAAATACATTTTTTTGTATGGGAGTCCTGCACAATATTTGGAAGACTATTTCATAACTGCAGGGCTCTGCCCCCTGTGACCTTTGCAATATGAGGAACCAGCAAAAGGTCTGCACCTTGTGATCTAAGCTGGCATGGTGGTTTATAAGGGACTAAGAGTTCAGTCAGATACTGTGGTGCAAGACCATTCAGTGCTTTATAGGTTAATAATAGTAATTTAAATTCAATGCTAATTTTGATCGGGAGCCAGTGTAGATAAGATAAAATGGGGGCCATGTGCTCGTATTTTCTGGTTCTAGTAAGAACTCTCGCGGATGCATTTTAGACTAACTGGAGCTTATTTATGAAGTGCTCGCACCCTCTGAAGTGGGGTAGGCACAAAACACTTTTTGAATGTCACAGAATGTGTTGTTAACACACTGTAAACAGTGAGCAGTGAAATTGTTATTTGCATGTAATAAATCTGTGACACCCGCAAACATTCACACCAGGAGCAGGAGCAGTGGGCTGCAACTAGGTTACTGTAGGGCACTTCACCTGTGAATTTGGGAGGTGAAAAGCATTGTTTACTTGCTCACCTGTCCCACTTTTTCCTTTCTGGTCATCACAAACCCACTTATCGAACCATTAGGCAATGGCTTCACCCATTATATTTGATACGTGATACGTGATAGCATAACCATTATGCCTAAAATTTTAAAATGTATACGCCGAGTTGGCCTCTAGAATTGTGTGATCTTGACTCATTATGATGCATTTGGGCATTGACAGCACCTAGTGAAAAAACACTTCAAAGTTCACAAAATACATTTGCTCATGAAGTTCTCGTCAGCTTACTTAACAAAATAGCTGCCAAAAGCTTAAAATTCAACAGCCAATACATGCCTATAACAATATTGTGATTGAAAGGTTCATAAATGGTAACACAACAATAACACTTTCATTTTATTAATTTTGTCTTTAAATTCTTACATAATATTTACAAAATGTCAATTGAGAATAAAATATACAACAACACAAACACCAACACCACGTGTGCAATATTTCTTGTATTTCTGATTTCTTGTGTTTTCTTCACAGTGTGTATTTGCATCTTACACCCACACACACACACACACACACACACACACACACACACACACACACACACAGTGGGTTGTAAATAATAATAAGCTACATTTCAACACATGCCTCTTACTATTTTTGTGCACTATTTTACTTGTGTAAATATTTGTTATCTTACTTGTAACTTTATTTAATAAATAATTAATTTCTTTAAAATACTCTTTTGCTGCTCTTTTTGCTGTAACATTACAAATTTCCCACTTGTGAGACAATAAAGGATCATCAGAATCGGAATCAGAATCAGAATACGTTTATTATCCCGAAGGAAACTGCTTATCTTAACTTATTAACTGAAACACATAAGACCACATTGCATCATTAAAAATGTTCTCTCATTCCTCTCTCAGCTTCTGCAGTGGTTATAATATGCTTATTATACTGCACTCCAGAACACAGTGTAGCATTATTTTCTTACAACAATTGCTGCAGATGAATACTGTAATGCATGCTGCCATGGAAACAGGTTTAGATTTGCTGTCTCATATCACTCCTCCATTAGTGCAGTTAGCAAGAATGTGGCTTTATAGTCTGCAGCATTTGGTTTAGCATGTATGACATGGTTATCACAACTCTTACATGGTTTCTTTTAAATGACATAAATAGAAACACTGGCTTTATGTTTTTTCAAATGCATGTAAAGGCAAAAAAATAATAATAATGTGACAGCCAGAACATTTTGAAGAATGTAATAAAATCTGTTGATATAAATATTAAAAAGTTAATTTCCTCATTTTGGTGCATATCCGTATAATAAGCAGGATAATGTATTGTGAGACGGCCATTATGGTAAATAAATTCCTTGAAGGAGGAAGAAAACTCCCCCCTGTTGGGACTTATTTTCCCATAATGGCCGATTCGCAATAAATTATTCTTTGTACAATCTATTAAATGTTTATGACCTTGTTAACAACCATTAATAAGTAAACTATTCTAAACCATTTGTAAACGCATTGTATCAGTATTGCAGGTTATTTATGTGAGTTGTATTCACTGTGATTAGTATGAGCAGTGCTGATTACATCTTCAGATCACACAACCCACATTTCCTTGCTTATCCATTACAATTCCAAAGTGAAACAAAAACAAATGTGTTCCTAAATACTTCAAATGTCATGCTTATGGGGAACATACACTTGCTTAATGAGAAAATTACATTTGCTCATGTAGTCGAGTGAACATACACCTTTTATACTGATCTGATATAAGTTTTCTTCTTCAGAGGATTAGCAAAATGAGTAAATAGCAGAAAGGTATACAGGCATAAAGACATAAACGTGGGATCTCCTAACACCCACTGCACTGTAGATTTTAATCCCCACATATTTCAGAACTGGGCCTACAATTAGAGGATGCAGAAGCACACTAGACACCACACCCAGGTATTAAAAAAGCCGCCATGGACCAACAGTTAGTCATCAGTTAGGAATCTTATTCACTTAAATATTTTATAAACAAAAAAATGACAATCAGAGTTGAATTATTGTTTTATTGTTATGGTAATATTGGTAGGTTGCTGGACAGCATAGTACACTGGAATTTTCCATTTTTTAATTTTGGCCCCAAAGACTATTATCTGCTTAGTGCACAAATACATTTAATTACGAAAGAATTTAATTAATTAGTTCTGTCACCTCAAAGCAAGACAGACCTGTTCAAAGTTGGGTGCCATTGGTCCTTTCCTTGTGAAGTCTGCCTGTTTTCCATGTGTCTGTTTGGGTTTCTGCCAAAGGCTTTGGTTTCTTCCCACAGTCCAAATACGTGTACGTCAGACGTATTGGAGATGCTCAATTGTGCCTAAACATGCATGTGTTGTGTGTCTGCCCTGTGATGGACTGCTGACATGTCCAGGGTGTTTCCTTCCGCCAGATTAGTGCCAGGATGGCTTCCACCTGCTGCACCCCTAAGTAATGAACTGAATTGTTATGAAGTAATTGCGACACCATATACATCACATTCAAGCTTACATGCACATTACAGACTTTGGATGAGGGGACGCAACACAGTTAATGATTAAACACTTTTTTAAACCTTTGCCAATACTGGGTTTAACAACACTGGAAAGAAAACAGAAGTATCTAGGAAAAGAGGCATCAGCAAGCAATAATTTCCCTAACTAAAGAAAATCAATAATATCTGTCTGCAGACCCTCATCAGTAGTTTCACAATAGCAGTTTACAGCAGTGACAGCATTCAGCAAATATACAGATGTGTGGACAATCAAAATTTCAATCATATTAGGTGGGTTTCCAATAAATTTGTGATATTAAACAAAAGAATATTCATAGGATAAATATTATACACTATAGCATAGGAGGATTTTTTATTGCTGCTATTAATGAATATAACTAATGCTAACAATGCTAATGGTGCTCATTAATGGTAAGAAAACAACTTTAGAATACACTGACATTTATCAAAAAAAATCTTTCAAAAAACAGAATATTAATAAATATGGAATATTATTCGCCTCTATCACTATTTAGTAAGAACCCCAAAAACATATGCTTTCAATGCCACTGCTGTCAAGAAATTGCTGCTCTGAACCTGGCTCTGCAGATAGAACAATCTTAAGTGAAAAGGCAAAAAAAAGCTTACACATCACTGTAAAAAAAATATTTGCATGGTTTGTAAAAGTAAAACAAACCAAGTTCTCATTTCTTCAATAACCAGACATTGATTGTGTTATCTAATTGTTCTGTATTTAATTGTAAATGTAGGGAAAAACTGTGCAGTACTGTTGCTCTGCAGCACTGCATGTAAGGAACACCTGAGTCACACCCTGACAGTCTTCATCTCTTTCTGGTCATAGCATCATGTAATAATAGTCATTACAATGTGCACTATCATTTGCTGTGCGGTTATTATACCGCACATGCGTTTAGAAGTTCCAAAAATACCTGCAGACACCTGCTGCTAGACCCATCTTACGTCCACAGACCCACAAAATGCTCCTCATGCTTTTCATCTAAAATAGCCTGTTAATAAGTGTTAGTAAATACTGAAAGTTAATGAAGTAAATGCAAAAACCTATATTTAATCTTAATTAACTAAATAAAAGTCATTAGTCAAAAGAGAAAAAAGTTTTTATTGCCTATTCCACCCACAACCTACAGCCGTATGCAGAAGTTTGGCCACAAATACACAACAAAGAAGCAAACAAATAAACCAATCAAAAACAAGTGTTTTGACCTTTGTCTTGTTCTGGGGTAGTGGTGTGTGTGAGGTCAGGGAAGCCACTAATGTAACTCTAGTCTGACAACAATGCTGTGACCCCTGAGGTGCAGGAGATATGCCTTGTAAACTGGAAAGAAAGAAGAGACATCAGGTTTGCGCTCACTCTTCGGACAGTAGATCAGGGTTTCATGTGACAAGGGCATGCGAGCGGGACAGCTGTGACTGTGCAATATTATTTCTCACGGTGGAGACAGGGTGCAGAGCCAGGTGGAGGGGGGAAACCAGAAAAATTGAAGGGCATATTTATCCGTTTTACTGTCACCAACAATGACGATCTCTAAAACGCATAACGGCTACATCACCTTAATGCATTCAAGCTGATTTGGCAAAAATGCAACTCAATGCTAATTTACTGATTAGTGCTATAAGACTAATGTAAAGTCTAAAGTAATGTCAACCTTCTTTTTGCTTTCTGTTCTAGCAACAAAAAAGGAACAGTAACCATCTTGAAATGCTTCACATACTTTTGTTCATTATTACACATGAAAATTGTTATACAGAGTCAGGATCCACATTAGCAAGGCTTTCTGAGCTCTAAATGCAACCTCAAGCAAGCATGCAATAATTAAGGCATGGAGTTTTAATTAAAAAAGCTTCTTTATATGAAGTTTTAATGCAAAACTGAAGAAATCATGTCTTTAGATCTGAGGTAAGAGGAAATTTGCCCAAACTCTCACTTTAAACTTTGTTACAATATGCATTTGTAAAATGGATACCTAAAAAAGTCAGGAAGAACGAGGAAAATTCACATTTATACTTGTTGTATAAGTAATTAAGGTTCATTGAGTACAAGTGACCTCACATTTAATTCTGAAACATCAGATATCATTACGTTGTGCAAGATAATAGCAAAATAATTGTGATAGAATGCATCTGGCACCAGTGTGAGTGTCAGAGTACAGAGCTTTTCACCTAATTTACTGTTCATGATAAATATTTATGATGATCATAAACCCTACTGTACTCCTCCAGGCCTGAACATTGATACTATTGACTGTAAATGTAAATACATAGTATCTGAAGACATGGGCCAAGCACTTACCCTTTGACATTCCTAGAAGGAGGCGAAAGAGTCTTAAAGAAAGACAAAGCATTAGACTGAACTGGAGCCCCAGGTTTGGATGCAGCAATGCCCTGCTATGGATTAAAGGCCTGTAACTGAAACCCAGCTTTGAAGACAAGCTGAAAAGCATCCCTATACAAGGCCCCAAAAAGACTGACCTAGAGAAACCATCAGGACCAAATTTCTTTTGTGTGCAGGGTGGCAATTAGTAGTTTTGTTGATGGGAGTGGGTGTTGATACTGCAGTGGCAATGAGCTGCAGATACAAACACTCAGCACAGTGTCTTTTACCTGTCTGCTTCTCTGACAGTCAATAATTGATGGCTGCTCACTTCATTGTTAACAAAAACTCATACCAAGAAAAGAGTGTCAGGCTCATCTTTCTTATTAAGGCGGCCAGAAAGTTTAATGGGAACCCCATCTTCCACTGTGATCCATTGTGGCCACTTTTCAGATTTGAAGTTGGAGCTTCACGTCCAAGGCACACGAGTAGCACTGTTCCAAGAAAACCATGGTGTGAGAATTCCGATCTGATTCAATTCAGAGTCATCTGATCTACAACAAGGGAATGAAAGTCATAAAAGTTTGAACAGTTACAGAGCGATTGTACAGTGAGATCTGCGTGACAGAAACTCATGTATTATGCAGTAATCCAGTTAGCCAACTGCTATTGTTTAATTTCTGTGTAAGATTACATACTGATACTCATGCATTAGATTATAACAAATCTCAGTCACCATCAAGTCAAGGCAAACTCTACTGCCATTCATTGTCCTTTCAGATTCAAAGGATGATCTACCACTTGTCAACAAAGTGCTACATTTAATAAAGAGATTTATCCTGGACCGACACATTAAGTGACTTGAGTCCAGACTCTGACTCATACGTCATAGTCTAGAGATTGAAGACTAAACTTATTGCTCCTCAGAGATTCAAGACATGACCCCGACTCACATCTCAGGAACTCAAGACCTGACTCGGACTTTCACCTCAGAGTCTCAAGACCTGACTCAGACTTTCACCTCAGAGACCCAACAATAGACCTTGACTCACATGTCAGCGACCTGAAATCAGAGAGTTTACAGCAGTAAACAAAACTTGTCTGCGGACCTTAAACCTCATCTTGTTATGGGGGTTCCTCACCCAGTCTTTGACCATAACATTCTAAGGTCCAGATGATGAAAGAATAAATGATTATATGTGATTCAGAATAAATGTTATCTACTAAATTATACATACACCGATCAGCCAAAACATTAAAACCACTGTTCAGTATAAATATATGGTATACTTTATACATGTAAACCTTAGGATAATGGTATAATGGTACCTGCCATGCAGTGTGACATTAGGTAGCAAGTGAACAGTTCTTGAAGTTGATGTGTTGAAAGCAGGAAAATGTGCATAAGGATCTGAACCTTTTGACATGGGTCATATTGTGATGGCTAGATGTTGCCACAATGCAGATCTACCTCAGGACAGACAACATGCGAACCACCAATATGGTTTTGGGTGGTCAAGGCTCATAGATGCACATGGGGTCTGAAGGTTAGCCTGTCTGGTCTGATCTCAAGTCAGAACTGTGCTGGTGGCATGAGGGGGTGTTAATGTTTTGGTTGATTAGTGCACGCACACGTGAACACACACACACACACACACACACACACACACACTCACGCACGCACGCACGAACGCACTCACTCACGCACGCACGCACGCACGCACGCACGCACGCACACACACACATACAGGAAATGGATGGATAATGAGACAAATGTGGTGCAGTCCTATATCCTGCCTACAAGCTGCTTACACTATTACAGTGGTCATTGAAAAGAAAGAGTTTAGTGCAAATGAAATGTATTTACTCTGCAAAGTGACCGAATGCAATGAATTATATGCAATAGAGTGTATTATTGTTAATGGAAATGCTGAGTCAGCACCATAAAAAGCCACAAAAGTATTGGAGTACAATAAAAATACAACACACAGGCTTACAGCATTACTTTTACCGCAGTAAAACAAGTCTGGCGGTTGCATTGATCACTCTGATAACACTGATAAATGATAAACTCAACAATAAATGAGATCATAAAATCTGCACAGTCTGATTCTTAGTCTTCTCTCATGCTTTACACATTAAGGTTCTATTTTGACGGTAAATAGAGAAGATGGTACATTTGCTTTATTTATGCCTAACATGATTATATTTTTAACACTTCAGCAGTATCAGCTTATGAATATGAAGTTTCAGAATGTATTATCCAATTAACAGTCTATTCAGTTTATAAATGGAAACTATGCTGCAAAATTGCTTTTGTGATTCCATTAAAACCAGTAAATTTACATATGGGCCTTAGGGTGTCTTTAGCACTTTAGCCCCTTCAATTTACATGAATCTATGCAGACTGTTGACCTCTATGTGCAGCAGTTTTATTTTTGTGGTTTGGCAGTCTCACCATTTGTCACCTTGGTTTAACCTCATGCGGAAACTTCTAGGAACTCTGTTGCAGAGGAGCTCTCAGAATGGAATAGGACTTGTCAAGCTTATCCAAGGACTGGCACATGAGCATGTGGTCATGGCTCTATTTCCCTTTAATAGACCCAGTGCTCACTGTTACATTTCACCAGCGGGTAAGTTTCTTCCCAACACCCTGACTGTGGCCATCAGATCTGCCCATTACCTCACTGGTTTCTGCTGTCCATGGCAGACACATCTCCAGGACCAAATCAAATAGTGAATTATTAAAGCCTATCAAAACTGTCGGAACACCAAACTGAATTGTGTATTTTAATTAAATTTCTTCACCGTTTTCCTGCTGATAGGGATAGATTTAATTTTATATATTGAATTCTTGTTTTTTTTTCATGTTTGTCCCACTTAAATGTTTCAGATCATCAAACACAAAAAAAACACAATTAAGCACAACATGCATACAATCAAGCTTTTTTTGATAACTTGCAATGTGTCTTTGCAGCATTGTGGAGGAATTTTGCCCCAATCATCTTTGCATAATTTTTGTAGTTTAGCCAAATTGAAGGGTTTGAGCATGAATTGCCTTTTTAAGGTCATGCCACAACATCCTAATAATATTCAGGTCAGGAATTTCAGTAGGACACTCCAAAGTCTTTATTTTGTTTTTCAAAGGTCTTTAGCCAATCAGAGGTGGACTTGCTGGTGTGTTTTGGATCATTGTCCTGCTGCAGAACCCAAGTCAGACATTCTACTTCAGGAGTTTTTAGTAGACACCAGAATGAATGGAACCTGTGTGAACTCGTTATCTGGATAAAAGACACCTGTCCACACCTGCAAACAGTCAGACATCCAGGGTCTGGTGACCTCTTTGCTTTTGAAGTGTGTAGTCTCAACATATCAACATCAAAATAAATCTCCAAGGCCTTTAGGGAAAAAGCTGAGGATACCTGAGACTGATGTAATTTATTTAGTTCAATCAAAGGATGTACTGTAAAACAGTATACAACTGTATTTCATATAGTTAAATTTAGTATAAATATAACAAACCAAAAACCAGTCAATAGTGTTACAGGAGAACGCATAAAGAATAGAGAATTCAATGCTTTCATGAATGACAATGAATTCAATGTCAGGTCCAAAACAAAAACAGTTTCAGTTCTAAACAGTGAAAAAGCTTTCAGATCCTACAGGTGGAGAAACCACAGACTCTATGGGAGAACACACATTTGCTTTTCAAGGTTCAGTCTCTCTTAGTCATTTATGATGCACAGAGAAGCTGGTGACACGACATTTGAGAGAAATGTTGACAGCAGTGGACTGAGGCTGGAGTCAACGCATCACGAGCCACTACACACAGACGAATCCTAGACATGGGCTACAAATGCAAAACAATGCAAACAATGCAGATGACCTGAAGGTTGAGATCAAAGCAACCTGGGCTTCCATTACACCTCAGCAGTGCCACAGGCTGATCACCTCCATGCCACACTGCACTGATGCAGTAATTCATGCAAAAGGAGGAACAACCAAGTATTGAGTGCATAGGAATGAACATACTTTTCAGAAGCCTGACAGTTCTGGTTAAAATATAATTTTTTATTGATCTTATGTGATATTCTAATTTTCTGGGACAGTGCATTTGGGGTTTTATTATCTGTAGGCCATAATCATTGAAAATCCAAGAAATAAAGGTTTGACATATTTCACTCTATAATGAACATACATATGAATTTCACTTTCTGAAAGGAATGTCAAGAAATATTAAACTTTTTCATGATATTCAAATGTTTTTCTCTGTGGGAACATGCTTTAGACACAGTGTGCAGTGTGTGCTACTCTGCTTCTGACTGTAAACAGCCAAAATATCTCCACTACTGAATTCCTCTAACCATTCTTTTAACAACGTCCATTTTTTTGTGCTTTGGACTATGTCCATTGAGGTATCATCATCGTTAATAGTGTTAACATTTTTATCATGAAGATTTTCTGTCATTGTTTTTTTTTTCTCACTAATACTCCTGATTAACTGGTGTTTGTAGCTGAAGTAGCATTAGCAGCTAAATTAGCCCAACTATTAGCTTGTGCTGTTGTGCATGGATCCTATTTGCTCTACACATCATCCTAACCTGGCGGCTGCAGTGTTGGTATGAATGGTAACTATATTCCAGTCACATGATCGATTCATGACTTTTCGTGTTGTCTGTCAAAACATGGACAGAACGTTATATATATATATAAAACGCAGTGGTGGCCTAGTGGTTAGGATATTGCCCCTGGGATCAGAAGGTTGCCGGTTCAAGTCTCAGCCCAGGCACCACTGAGGAACCCTTGAGCAAGGTACCGTCCCCCTTCACTGCTCCCCGGGCGCCTCTGTTGATGGCAGCCCACTGCTCCACGTGTGATGGGTTAAATGCAGAGAATAAAGTTCCCACTTGTGGGACTATAAGGGATTTTATATATATATATATGTTTTATTGGCCAACTCTAACTAATGTACATTTTTTAAATGCATGTTTTTCCAGGACCAAAGTCAGCTTGGAAACCTCCAAGAACAGCAGGTCATTTGTCATGGGATTGACTGATCTGAAAGTGTATTGATCTACAAAAGTGACTGGATAAATTTGACCTGCATGTGAAGCATATCATGATAACCTTTGCTCTCCAAAAGAGAGAGAGCAGGATTACAGTTTGTTGAAGAACATATAGGCAAAGACCAAACCTTTAAGAATATTGCAGAAGGAGATGTTTAGCTACAGTAACACTACACGTGTATGTGTTTTCAGAAGAACAATGCCATGCCACCTGTGGTAGAAGTATTAGGGTTGTGGTTGCTTTTCTGCCTCAGATACTGAGCAGCTTGCAGTAATTGATTCTGCATTGTATCAAGGAGAAGATAATGTGAGGTCAGTTGTCCAAAGTTGAAGCTGAACAGAGGAGGACCTTTCAAGAGCATAAGCACACTAGCAGATCCACCAAGAAATTGCACAAAAAGAAGAAATGTTTTCTGAATCCCACTGAAATGTTATGTGCGATATGAAAATGTCAGCACATGCAAGACAACCCTCAAACATCTCAAACTCAACTGAAGGAATTTTACCTAGGGGAGTAGTCAGTAGTTTCAGCAAAGTGATCAAAGAGACAATTATGCAAAACTCATACAGGATATCATTTCCACTAAAGGGTACTAGCTTCTATACTATACTATTCTATACTAGCTTCTGGGATAAAGGGTGTACTTGTTATCTCCACAGGAAAATATAACATCTGTTGATTTTTTTGTTGACTAAATAATTGGAAGCTATGTTTTATTGTAGTTTTGTCACCTCCACCTGTGGTGAAATGTTTGTACAAATACAGTAAGGTGAAAAATAAATTCCATGGGGTGTACATATTTTTGTCATGACTGTACTTAATGGCTGTTTTGAAGAAGAAGAAAATGAACAGGTGGTGATTTTTGCACACTATTAACACTGTTATAAACACTGGCCTGATTTAATAGGTCAATCAGTCACCCCTAATGCCCTATCTGATCTTCAGCTCATCAGAGACAGAGAGAGAGAGAGAGAGAGGGAGAGAGAGAGAGAGAGAGAGAGAGAGAGAGAGAGAGAGAGAGAGAGAGAGAGAG
>JBBIGC010151964.1:0-18071 GCA_037576955.1 Lepidarchus adonis | reverse complement strand
CCCCTTTGCTATAGCAACTGTAAACAGGCGAATCGGATATGGGTCACAATTTAAAACACGTGTAAACAGAAGGTCAACAAAATCGGATATAGGCAGCAAATCAGAACTGAGCATCAAGACCTGCAGTGTAAATGAGACCTTAAACATGTCAACATGCGTCAGTGTGCGTCATATCACATGGCTCTGAACACACCCATTGATATGCCCATTCATCTCATCTCCATAAAGTGTCAGACACACATCCACCTGGTGTGCTCAGACTTCTAAATCCATCTGGACATCCGTGTCCCACACTTCTTTTTCTCTCTCTCTCTTCCTCTGTCTATCTCTCTGGGATCCCATATGAACAGGGGAATTTTGCCTTTCCACAAAACTTTAACTTCTAACTGTGATTTTTCTCTGTGCCTAATAAAATATTTGAAGTTTGGTGACCTGACCTCTTCCTGAAAGGATTCAACACGATGAGAAAATTAAAACAACACAGTTGATGCAACATAAACAGAGTTAATTCCATATATGCAAATGTGCAATTTTTTGGGCAACTGCAGATATTTTGGGTGTTTAAAGTCGAATAAGAAACAGGGTAGCATGCAGTTCAAACTGTGTTAAAAGCAAGTTCCCACAAAAGACAGGTAATACGATTATTTACTTTTCAGAATCTTCCTTTTAATTTGAAAAGCTTTTGACTGTCCAGGATTGACACATTTTTGAGACATCGTTCTTATTTATTTGGAACTGACCAAATAATTTGTCCATTCTGTTTGAGTTTATTTATATTGGATTATATTATTTAAATTATTTAATTCTTTTGTTAATTTGTTAAGTTCAACTTCTGAAAGAAAATATTGAATATTTGCAACAATGAATGTTATGAAAAAAATTGAACTTTAATGCGATATATTGATTTGACTGATGCGAAAAAAAATTGATCATTTTAAGATTTTTGCCATATTGCCCAATCTTACCTGCTTGATGGGCATGCATGCAGTGGCTGATGGATTCTCCATAGCTTTCAACTGTTGATAGAGTGTTTTCATCTGGTCTATGTCAGCTGTGGCCAAGCCCAGCTCACTCTGCCAAACTCTCTGGACGGCAGGCAGGAGGTCCTCCTCTGTGGGTTTAGACCATGCATGAAAGGAAGCTGAGCTCCTGCTCACCACACCAGTGTGTGACAATCTCTGAGTGAGTAACTCACTCACACATAACACAAGCCTGTGAACCTATGAATGAAAGTGAATGAGAGAGACAATTTTATTTTTTACCAAAAATGTATACTTTATTCAGTGGTTATATAATTATCAGACGTGTGTCATACCTAACTAAATTTGTGCTGACTTGCATTGTAAAAGATTTAAAGTTTCTGAATCGTTTCAAATAATAATTTTACTTGTACTCCAATATTTGTTCATGTACTGTTACATTTAATTAATGTCTTGTTACAAATTGCTTTTTATGCCCAATGCCAATTAAGCAGCATCTGTATTACTTTGTGACTTGTGGTTTAATGTTTAATTTTAAGGCCATTGTCTTTGGAAAAGTAACTGTGACTTGTACTTGAGCCATATTTCAGAGCTGTAACACTTTCACAGTAAGGGATGAGGCTATTCTACACACTCCTGATAATCAATTATAATCGAAACATTACAAAACTAATGCTGTGTTTCACTGATGATCAGACTGATGCCTTTTACACCCTGAACATGAGCTGTAATTTCTGTTCTACTGCACAGTATTAACACAATCATTCAAAAAGTAAACAGAACTTGGGCACAAACAGCAAAAAGCAGCTGAATACTGATCCTGGGCATTAATCCCTGAACATATTTCATTGTAAGTGTTCTGCCGGACCAGCACCAAGACTGGCATTTACACCTCCTGTGAATCTGTGCAACTTGTAAGACAAACGAAGAACAAAACAAAATTTGAGCAACTGACCAGTAAAGTATCCTGTGTCCTCAGGATATCCTGAGCTGCCAGCCAATCCTGCGACAGCATCAGTTCTTTGGCACATCTTAAGGAGAGCAAGTGTGATAGATCTCTCTCACCAGCGAGCTTTGCCAGGTTACTCGCCGTCTTCAGTGACATCACATCTCCTTTCTTGGCGATGACCTTGGCTGCATCAAAACTGGAGTCTGCAGCAAGATAACTGAGAAAAAACAATAGAAATCAATCCACATAAGTATCACTCTTCAGCACAAAAAAATACGTAAACAATTTTCACCATAACTCAAAGTTGTTAATCAATCAAAACATGTTTGGTGTATGAAGTCTGCTTCTTTAAATCTTGTAGTTGAGCTACGAGGCTACACCATTTATTTACACCATGTGATGTAATCACACACTTGCCTCAGACAAGGTCATCAAGTAATCTGAACAGAATCACGTGTGATTTCTGACCCTATATACATGGCATTGACATTGTTGGAAGCATGTTCTGGCTTTCACACCCCCAATGCTGGTGGAGGCTGAGGTATCAGGTGGAACTGGACACAAGTAAAATAAGAATGTAAATTAATAAATGTGAATAATTAAAATAATTGAATTTGGGCTGGTTTAATTTCATTCTGAAGAAGAGATACTCAGTCTGACTCACTTTGAAGCAAGTGACATAATTTAAGTTTAGATGTTGCTAAGGGTGTAGTTATAAGCTTTATCACAACACGATTTTTATACAGTGGGTATAATAAGTATTGAAGACGTCACTGATTTTCTAAGTAAATATAAATATTTTCTAAAGGTGCTATTGACATGAAATCACCAGATGTCAATAACAACCCATCCAATCCACACATGCAAAGAAATCAAACTATAGATGGCCATACATTACATGTATAAGAAAATGGAATGACACATGGAAAAATATTGAACACCTGAAGAATAAAAGTCACGACACCAGTGGAAATCGATCGGTAATTAGAAAGCAATCCTGCCATTTAATGCAAATTAATATCAGTCCAAACTGATGGCTATAAAATGTGTAGCATTACAAGAAACACCTCATAATGGGCAAAACCAAAGAACTCACTCAAGACCTTCTCAACCTTATTGTTGCAAAACATACTAATGGCATACGTAGAATTTCTAAACTACTGAAGGTTCCAGTGAGCACTGTTGGGGCCATAATCCAGAAGTGAAAAGAATATAATTTCACCATAAACTCACCCTGACCAGGTTCTCCAGACAGAGGAGTGAAAAGAAAACAATAAGTAATGCACTCAACCACCATGGCCTGTAGTTACGCTGACCACGCAAGACCCCATTACTGAAGAAAAGCAAGCTGAAGCGTGTTTAAAGTTTGCTGACCAACATTTAGACAAGCCTGTATATTTTGGGAGACTATAGTCTGGTCAGATGAGACCAAAATCCAAATTTGGATGCCATAATACACACCATGTTTGGAGGTCAAAGGGCTCTGAAAACACACCAGAAACACAGCATACGGCACTGGAGGGCTTCATATAATTGAAGGAAGGATGAATGGAAAAATGTACCAAGACATTCTTGATAAAAATCTGCTGCCATCTACCAGGATGATGAAGATGAAATGAGGGTGTACGTTTTAGAAAGACAATGATCTCAAACACACACCCAAGGAAACTCTCAACTGGTTACAGAAAAAGAAAATAAAGTTGGTAGAATGGCCCAGCCAATCTCCTGACCTGAATCCTATAGAAAATCTATGGATAGAACTAAAGCTTATAGAGTTCATAGAAAGGGTCCACGGAGCCTTCAGTATTTGAAGACTTGTGGAAGAATGGGCCAAAATTGCACCTGAGCGACTAGTTTCTCCATACAGGCGGAATCTTAAAGCGGTTACCACCAACAAAGGCTTTTAAATGACATATTAAATACATTTTAATAAGCATCATTAATACTTTTTCCCTGTGGAAATCTATGGATTGATTTGCTTGCATGTGTGGATTGGATCAGTTGTTACCAAAATTTGTCAATAGCACCTTTTGAAATAGATTATATCTGTGCTTTATACCACATACAGTTTTTGCCTTTTTTGTTTTATATATTACCATGTGAGTAAATGTTTTTTTGTCTTTTTGTAAACACATTGTCTATTTCACTGAACAGTCATTTTGCAGCACTTGCACTATGCATGGAAATCATGTTGCCAAAAACATATCATGTCATTGTCAATACTTCGTAGCTACATTAACCCTTTAGTTGTAGTACAAAATGAAAGATTTCGGCTGATTTGATTTGTAGTAACAGGAAAACAATGTAAGTTTTCATTAAACAATCTAAAATAGATCATCTGATTGCTCTTGCCTTCACCAGCAGTAATACAAGTATTATTAAAGACTTATTACAATTATATCCATATTCTGCACTTTTATACAGTCATGGCTAAAACTATAGCAACCCCTGGAATTTTCCAGAAAATGCAAAATTTCTCCCAGAACACTATTGTAATTACAAATGTTTTGGTATACACATATTTATTTCCTTTATATGCATTGGATCAACACAAAAAAGCAGTAAAAAAGCCAAATTTGGCATTGTTCTACAAAAAACTCAAAACTATTTGCACCTTTTGAAAATTGTGGGTATATCACTTTATTTCAAGCATATGATGCCCATGCCAAGAAACAAGTGCTGGCAATATAGCAATCACACGTAAAGCCAATTAAAATAGAGAGAAGTCTTTCTGTTGTGTGTGCTATACTAAGCATCGAGAACAGAAAGAAGATCAGAGAATTGTCTGAGAAGTTGAGAACAAAAATTGTGGAAAATTTTGAATTTCTCAAGGCTACAGATCTCCAGAGATCTATTTCTTTGTCCACTGTGCGCAACATAATCAAGTAATTTACAACACATAGCACTGTAGTTAACCTCCCTGGCCAGGGATGGAAGAGAAAAATTGTTAAAAGACTACAATGCAGGATAAACAACCCCAATCAACTTGTAAACAAATTCAAACTGTGGACTCAGGGTGCAACAGTGTCAACTCAAACTATTCGTCGACATCTAAACAAAATAAAACGCTATGATCTATCTTCTGACACAGAAACATATAAAATCCAGACTGAAGTTTGCCAAATTTTACTTGAAGAAGCCAAAATGCTTCTGCGAGAACGTCTTGTGGACAGATGAGACCAAGGTAGAGTTTTTTGATAAAACACATCATTTTACTGTTAACAGAAAATGGAATTAGGCCGACAAAGAAAAAAACACAGATCTACAGTCAAACCTGTTGGAGGTTCAATTATGTTTTGTTTTTTTTTGCCTCTGGAACTGGGTGCCTTGACTGGATGCAAGACATCATGAAAAATGTGCAACCAAATATTAAGTTTAGGGTTCTAGTAATTTTGCCCATCCTAGTTTTTGAGTTTTTTTGTGAAATTATGACAAATTTGGCTTTTTTCCTGTTTTTTGTGTTGATCCAAAATAAGCAAATGAAATAAACGTGTGTATACCAAAACGCTTGTAATTGCAGTAGTCCTCTGGGAGAAATTGCGCATTTTTTTGAAAAATTTCAGGGGTGTCGATAATGTTGACAAACGCTGGATAGCCTGAGCGTTTTAGAGCACCATTTAGCAGCAGTAGTATAATGGCCATCCTTCTCCAGCACCGCTGCCCAGTTCATATACAGGTCCTTCAATGTGGGGTCATCAGGTTGCAGCCGGGCTTTGGCCAAGGCTATGGCTTCCCTGTGGATAAAAAAACAACACTAAGCTGTCACAAGCTTTATAAAGATCTCTTGCTTGCACTATGAAATTTCATATTTTAACATTACTCCATTTTGTTTTTAATACACTAAATAAATGTGATTGGAGAATTTGTTCACAAGTAATGGAATACACAATATATAAGAGGTCCAATGTTATTTTGGCTGAAAAATGAGTGTACTTGATGCAGATGAATGACCTGCAGAATAACAATGCCCTTTTTCATCCCTGCCTCGTACCTGTAGAACTGGTGGGATTTCAGGAGGCCAACAGCTTCATAGATCTTGTGGATGGATACAAGGTGTGAAGCGGCTTTGAGAAACTGCTCCTGCAAGCACAGCTGCTTCACATATGCCTCTACTGTTCTGGTCCACACCTGATAACCAGCTAAGAGAGACAAATAAAAAACCCCACTAATGATTCTGGAACATTTTAGACCCCTTGATTTTTCAATACGTTTTTTCTGTGGATCACAAGGGTTTGTTTATCTCACCATGTGAAACTGAGAACTAAAAGATTTACAGACAGTATAATAAAATTAACACATGCAAATATTTTCCCTAATATTATTGACAGTGCTTTCATGAGAAAAAAAAATATCATACTTTATATAATTATTGTTGTGATGCCAGTTTAGTGAAAACAATATCAAATTGAACAAAACTATTTAATCGTTCTCTATAACTTTGCTTTCACACCAAGGACAGCACTTTGGTGACCCTAAAGCTGAATGCTGCAAAATATTACATACCCAAATATACCAAAAGACAAATAAATATGAGAAGTGGGAAAAATATTCAACGAGGCATCAGGATTGTTCACGGATTCATTAACTGTTATATGAATCAGACCTTTACATAGATTCTGCATTTTCCTCATTTAAATAATTGCATATTTAGTCACTTGCATTATAAAATGAACCAAAAAGAAATTGCAGGATTAACTAATGCATGTATGTTTCTATTTTCAACATACACAGTTCATGGATGGAAAGAAAAAAAAGCCCAAAACCATAATAAACACACACCCTGTAAGAATTTTACTCAGTATTACACATTCATAAAAAGGAAATCATATATATATATATATATGAAGCCATTTATTAGCAATCAACTGTGTTTACTCTTTTAAATCATTAAATCATAAACTTCCCAAATAACCCTGATCAAAAGTTTACATACCCCAGTTCTTAATACCGTTTATTGCCCCCTTTAACATCAATGACAGCTTGAAATCTTTTGTGCTAGTTGTGGATGCGGCTCTTTATCTTCCGGTTTCTGTAAATTCTTGAGCTCTTGCATGAACTGCATTGTTTGAGGATCTCCCCAGAGTGGCTCAATGATATTGAGGTCAGGAGACTGAGATCCAGAACCTTCACTTTATTTTGCTGTAGCCAATGACAGGTCGACATTGCTTTGCGTTTTGGATCATTGTCATGCTGGAATGTCCAAGTACATCCCATGGCCTTGGAGGTTATCCTTGGATTCTTTTTTAGCTCTCTCACTATCCTCCTGGCAGCACAGGTGTCACTTTTGGCAATCGGCCACATCCTCTTGAGATTTTCCACGGTGCGGAACATCTTATATTTTTGATAATACTTTGCACGGTAGCCACTGGAACTTGAAAACATTTAGATAGAGCCTTATAGCCCTTTCCTGACTTGTGAGCAGCCACAATGTGCAGCAGCAGGTCCCAAGAGAGCTCCTTTGTCTTAGCCTTGATTCTCCAAAGACCAACTGCAGAGAGCTGCTGTTTTTCACCTGTTCAGTTGATTAAAACAGCTGTTCCCAATGAATTATGGAAAGATACTTTAGAATAGCTTGGCCTGTTTGGAATGGTATAGAACTTTGGATTTTCCCATCGACTGTGGCAGTTTGCAAAAGGTATGAATAATTTTGAACATTAATCCTGAGAAATATTTTTTCCACAATGATGCCTCTTGTACATCGTCTTATCATCTTCTGGGGGTAATTTCCAATTAAGCAGAAAGTTGCTGGATGAATAAAAGTAACTTTAAGTCAATTTTCAAGGTATGAAAATTTCCAGGCTTGACTGTGTGTGCGCGTATATATATATGTATTTTTTATATATAAAATAGAAAGTGTACAGAAACATTTGGCAATTAATCAACAAACATCAGCAGGTGTGTAAAGGAATCTAAGCTGTGTTTAAATCTCCACCATACAGCTAATGTTCCCCAAATTTTATTTACACAGTTTTAATTGTGTGAATGGAGTCTTACCCATGGGTGCTAAACTCAGCAAGTGGTCCGTCAGCTCCCCTTTCTCTGTAGCCATGTGCAGAGCCCCAATCAGATCTCCTTTCCACAGTCGCAGGTACATTACGGAGTCATAGTGACCTGCTTCCACATGACTGTCCTCTACACCATCAGAAACGGCGCAAAAGTGTCTATTATTCAAAATCAGCTTCCCTGGCTGCTCTCTTCACCACACACACAGACTTATATGAATGTAAGAAGATATGTAGTAATGCTAGTAGCTAGTAATACTCTTACTTTCTTTTATACAGAATCTGATGCATTTCTTACCTTCTTCCTGAAACATCCTGCAGAGGGCCTCCCTGTCTGCAAACAGGCCGAGCTGGATGTGTTCACCAGTGCCTGGCACACAGTTTACAGACTCTGTGGAGAAAAGATGAAGCAGGAGCACTTGAAAAGCAAACACATACCTCAAGAATATTTCATTCACTTGTTTACAAATACAAGAAAAATGTACAGTGGAGGTAATAATTAATTGATCACTGATTTTGTAAGTTTGCCCACCGACAAAGAAATAAAAATCTATAATTTTAGTAGTTTATTTAAACAGTGAGCGATAGAATATAAAAAAGAAAATCCAGAAAATGTTTCTTGTAGCTGATGATCAGGTTTGCGCATATAGGTCAATTTGAAAGCTTTACAAATACTCTTACTCTTCAAACCTTGTTCACACACTTGTGGGCACTCAACAACCATGGTGTAAGTGATGGTCATAGTAGAGATTGCCTGCTGTTGCAGTAGTTCCAAAGCTACCTGACGGGGTTTGTAGTCCAAAGCTACCTGACGAGGTTTGTAGTCCAAAGCTACCTGACGAGGTTTGTAGTCCAAAGCTACCTGACGAGGTTTGTAGTCCAAAGCTACCAGACAAGGTTTGTAGTCCAAAGCCACTTGACGGGGTTTGTAGTCCATAGCTACCTGACGAGGTTTGTAGTCCAAAGCCACTTGACGGGGTTTGTAGTCCAAAGTTACCTGACGAGGTTTGTAGTCCAAAGCCACTTGACGGGGTTTGTAGTCCAAAGCTACCTGACGAGGTTTGTAGTCCAAAGCTACTTGACGGGGTTTGTACTCCAAAGCTACTTGACGAGGTTTGTAGTCCAAAGCTACCTGACGGGGTTTGTAGTCCAAAGCTACCTGACGGGGTTTGTAGTCCAAAGCTACTTGACGAGGTTTGTAGTCCAAAGCTACCTGACGGGGTTTGTAGTCCAAAGCTACCTGACGAGGTTTGTAGTCCAAAGCTACTTGATGGGGTTTGTAGTCCAAAGCTACCTGACGAGGTTTGTAGTCCAAAGCTACCTGACGGGGTTTGTAGTCCAAAGCCACTTGATGGGGTTTGTAGTCCAAAGCTACCTGACGAGGTTTGTAGTCCAAAGCTACCTGACGAGGTTTGTAGTCCAAAGCTACCTGACGAGGTTTGTAGGCAGCACTGTGGCTGCAGAGCCGGTGCAAAGCTAAAATCTAAGCAGCTAGAGAGGAAGAGGCGCTACAAACCCGCAGTGCCCTCAGTGACTATGGGGAACGTGAACTCACTAAAAGACACTACTTCGATGAATTGGTTGCGCTGGTGAAAAATGTCAAGATCTACAAGGAGTGCAATGTGTTTTGCTTCAGCGCAATGTGACTAACCGCTAACATCACGGATGCTAAAGTGGAGCTTGCCAACTTCAGCTTGGTAAGAGCAGACAGAGAAACAAAAACCTGCAAGAAGTGGAAAGGAGGAGAAGTCACAGCTTAAGTTAACACAAGGTGATGTAACCCTGGGCATGTGAACACCAAGATCTCCATCTGCTGCAGGGACAAAGAACTGGCTGTAAGTCTGCATCCCTACTATCTGCCCAGGGAATTTGAACTTGCCATTGTTGTTATTGTTTGCATCCCCCTCCCCTGCGTGCTGACGCAGAAGTGGCATGTGACGCCATCCACTCCGCTGTGGTGAAACTACAAACGTAGCACCTGGACGCACTCGTGTTAATATCTGGCCATTTCAACCATGTGACTTTAGACAAAACACTACCTTCCTTCACTCAGGACTGTAACACCAGGGGCAATAGCACCATCGACCTACTGAACGCTAATGTAAATGACGTGTACAGTGCCACCCCGCTGCCCGCGCTGGGGAAAGCAGATCACAACCTCATTCTGAGTGAGACCTCTTCCCACAACCACATGCTCTTTCCGGAAGTGGACTCCCAAGGTAGAGCAGGCTATGAGAAAAATGACGGACTGGGATGTAATGCACAGCAAAAACATTGAGGAGGCGACTGACTGCATGACTGCCTACATTAACTTCTGTATTTATGTTGTGGTTCCAGTAAAAACTGTACGCTGCTTTGTCAAGAACAAGCCCTGGATCACGAGCGACATTAATGGCCTTCTGAATCAGAAGAAGAGGGCCTTTAATGACGGAGACCACCAGGAGCTCAAGCAAGGGCAGAAGGATCTTAAAGTCCAGCTCAGGGAGATGAAGGAGCAGACCAACAGCATGATAGAGGTGTGGAATGGAATAAAGCCCATCACCGGCTGCAGTTTGAAGCAGGGGCCCACACTTGAGGGAAATATGGTGATGGCAAACTAGCTGAATGACTTCAACAGGTTTGAACACTAAACCGCCCATCAACCTTCTGCTACCTCCCTCCCATCAGCTGACACTCCACCACCAATAATCACAGAAGCACGGGTGAGCAGTTAACTGAGGAGGCTTCGTCCCAGCAAAGCAGTAGGCCCAGATGGAATGTCCCCATAGCTGCTGAAGGCCTGTGCAATGGAGCTGAGAAACCCTCTCCAGCACATCTACAACCTGAGCTTGGAATATATATGTCCCACAACTGTGGAAAACATTCTGCATCATTCTAGTCCCAAATAAAGCACATGACTACAGGTCATGCAGGTTGGACACTGTGGTCAGCAGCACAGGAGCGCCGCAGGGGACAGTACTCTCTCCAGTCCTGTTCACCTTGTACATTTAATCTAATTACTACTATTTGTCAAGGTTATAACGGCTAGCACAGCAATACTGGCACTTTTTTTGATAAAAAAATGTATAATGTAATACTGACCGTGGTTGTATCTGACAGCGGTCAGTGTCAGGCAGTCCTGCTGCAGTTCGTCCTTAGGCCTGTGATCCATTGATGTACTGAGAGGCAGCATGGAGCGCGGCTTCCTCTTTTTCAGAGATAATTCTAAAACAGTAAAGCAGGGCACACCAATACCAATTATCTCCCCTGTACAGAACTGACTGCTCTGCAGGAAAAGGTCAAGAGCACTCAAAGAAGGTGTATGTTAATCTATGTATTTAAGTCTAGAGCAATGCCACAGGGTTGGCTGACATTTAAGAAACAATGTCGTCTACAAAACCCACAGTGTAACAGATTTTTCTTCTTATGAAGTAAAATTAGTGTTTGAATATGAGCCCATAAAAGATTAACTCAACCAAAGCTCATTAATGCGGCTAACAATACAGACAACAAGCTGCCATCAGTTTGCGGATCATCAATCCAGTACAATTGGTGACTAGCAATTGGTATTAGCATTTTGCTTAATTACCTTTAATATAATGCAGCAGAATGAATGTGTTGTCCAAATTCTATTGTATGAGGTGTCTTTAATAAATGTGTTAAATTGAGCTTTTTTGAGTCCTATTCCAGTTGTACTGTAAAATGAGGCCTAGTCATTGCACCATCAAACAAACCAATGAACAAAAAACCCTGACCTGTTTTTTCTTTTTTCTTCTCTTCTTTCACCTCCTTCTTTACTGCCAGAAATGATTTTCCGCCACTTTGTACTTTCTCTACTGTACACCTGTCCGTACTGGCTTCCTTCGATAGACCTGAAGCAAAAAAATCATCCAAACATTTAGACAGGCCTATGGAAAAGTTTGTTTTATTTAGATATAACTGTGGAATATGAAAATATGCTGAGCAGACTGTGGGTTTCTCTGTACTTACAGAACACTGAAATACTGAACAGCTCAGTATGAAAAGGAAAAGCAAAATAAAATCAGTAGCATTACCACTGGAGACAGTAATTGTGGAGATGATGGTGCTCTCCGTTTCTTCATCCACCTCTTCTGACTGCCCTTCATCCAATCCACTACCTCCTTTCTCCTCCGCTCCCATGGGGGATTCATTCTCCTCTGTCTTAATCCCACCTTTTCCAACTGGCTTCTTCTTCTTCTTGGTTTTCTTCTGTGGTGCCTTCTTTTTTTCCAGGTCAACACGTCTTCTACCTGTTAAAAAAGCAATCCTTACAACTTAGGCAAGACAAAAATCTACCTAAGATTAAAAATTAACAAACCTCACAATGCAAACCTTGTGTAAAAATATTTGTGAACCCTTTGGAATTGCCAAGCATTTTAAGAGAAATTCCATACTTCTTTGAAACAAAATATGCATATCCCATTTTTCATACTGAACGTAACCGACAGTCATTCAATGGTGGTGACAGGAACCACATAGCAACAGGACAAATATAGCAAGTTATTTACTATCCAAATTTATGCTCAAGTACGCAGCATCTCTATTGAAGAATGTGTCAAAATACCTGTTCACAGTTCTCATCCACAGCTACAGAAAGTTTCTACACAGAACACAACTAAATGCACGTGGCCAATACAGTTAAATTAGAAAAGATGCTGAAGAAATTACACATGTGGGAACACATCAAATTATTAGGCAATAACAAAATGCTAAATGCAAAACCTGCACCAAGTTGGTTTGTATTTTTAAATGATAATATAGCCGAGTTTGCCTGTTTCACATTGACACAGCTGTCACATAAGCGCATCAGGTAGAAATGTCAACTCTTTACAGCATTGTCAAAAAAAGAAAAAGAGGATTAAAGTTTTACAGTGACAGGTGGGCTGTTTGTTTTAGGACAGAATGCCAATTATAAGGAAAGTGTGTTTTCTGTTAGATAGCTATAAACACCTCAGATCTTAGTGCTTTTAAGGGCAAAGAGAATATATGGTTTTCTTATTGGAGTTTAAATACATTTGTTCAACTGTGGTATAGAACCATTACATGCCTTTATCTGATAAACCTAATATTTTATTCAATATGACTTGGTCTTCAGAGCTGTAATGGCACCTGCACTGGAGGATGTTTTCTCTGCTTTCGAACACGTGCACTGGCCCAAAAAGAAACTCATGCCTCAAGGGTCAAGGGAAATTAACTGCTCAGTGCAGCTGGATGTACAGGACTGGAATACCTGGGGATGTATTTCAAAAAGCAGATTTTCTAAGTAAAATCAGTTAACGCCTCATCACTTAGCTCTTCTCCTATTGGTCAGGCTTTATTTTGGGCTTGGGTTTTCGGCTTTGTGAAACACACCCAGGGCATGTTATAGAAGCCCTTCATGCAGAAAGAAACACAATTTCAGAAAAGATACAAATATTTAATCACATTTGTAGAAAAATCAGACAGAGGGACATTTCAGTTAAAAGCCTAAACACTGATCATGGTTATCATGGTGAACACTCACTCTTGGGAGGTCTGACGTGCTCCTGCTTGGACACGGCCCATTCTTGGACAGTGAAATCATCGGCACCAGTCCAGACCAGGTCAGGGTCGACAGGGGACCACTGAACACACAGCAGGCGCCCGTTGTGACCCCTGTAGTTACACACTGGCTCCTCTTTCAGCACATCCCATACCTGTATGAATACAAAGTTCACTTTAGGCAGCAATGCAGGAAAGACTTTTTGATAAGGGTCGACCGATTATCGGCCAGATTAATTATTGTGGCCGATATTAGGCATTATGTTGATTATCACTATTGGGGTTTAATTTTGACCACCACCAAAATTAAGTAAATAATGTCGCACACACAACAGTCTATGACTGGCTACATGTCACACAAACAGTAGTCAATCAATGCTGAAGCCCCACACAGCATGAAAAGGGAAGAAGATAGTTTCAGCTGAGCATGGACTGAAGCTGAAGATGGAAGATAAAGCAGTGTTTCTACACAAAGCATTATAGTCCTACACACTGAAGTAACACCACTGAAAATGTTTGAGTAATGAACCGTTTTGTGGTGATAACATGAGGCTATGGAAGCGTAAAGCATTCGCTAAAAAATAAAATTGCTTAAAAAATCTAAGCGGAATTCTTATTACACGGTTTAGTTAGTTAGTTACACAGTTTTATAAATGTTACTAAAATGTTGAGTCAGTGAAATTAAAATAATGTAAAAAAGTTTAAGTAATTATGAAGTGTTATTTAAATAAAGTTCTTTGCGTTGGTTTTTATAAAATTCTAAACTGACAGATTCTTTATTATTTTTTTTTTTCCATATTGGTTCCAAATATCAGATATCTGCACCATTAACTACCAATAATCTGGATTAATACTGGCCTTGAAAAAACAATATAATTCAACCTCTACTTTTGACATATCTGAAATTACTTTCTGAGAAGTTGTGACAGAATTAACACGTTTTTCAGATTATGCCCTGCTTGATATTTCTCTTTCGATATTTTCAAAAAGCTTGATTTTCAGCGCACACAGTTTAGCCACAGCAATTAAACCTATTAGCCAGTCATTTTCTAGTTAGCTGAACACACACAAACAAGGCCAGGAATAATGATGCTATGCTACTGGAAAAAAATTCTAATCTGCGAATTGGTCTATATTTTTGGGAACAAGATAAAATGTGTAATTTACCAAACAGAGTCATGCTTATATCATTATCAAAATTTAGTTAGAAAATTATTGTAAATTCTTAAAACAAAAATCATGAATTAATTGCATTTTGTTTTCCGGTTAGTGGGATCCAGTAAGTAGAAATTTTAGATGCATCACTGACAGTGAATATGGGAGAGAACCTAACAGTTAATATTTGCAGCTTGAATTGAAGGCCTCGGAGTAAGGGTCACTGGTACACACACAGAATGCTTAAAATGACAGTATTGTCACAGTACCAGAACCACATATCAGATAAACCTAACAGTTCAATTCAATTTGAGACAAGTATGTGATGATTTTGGCATTTTAATGATTGCTAAGTAGTCTGTTATAATCATCCATTACAAATCTAGAAAGCAAACTTCTGGCACTAAAATTGGCTGATAAACTACATTTAAAGTAAAAGGAAAATGTGTGCATTTGATTGTGCTTTGTATTATTTTACTGCTTTGTAATAGTTAAATAAATTCAGAAACAAAATATGCCATCATAAAAAAAATGAATTATTACATATTGAATTTTTTTTTTCCTAAATGTACTTGCCTGGGCTGTACCGTCGTAACAGACTGTGACCAGACGGGCATCGTGATGAGGGCTCCAGGCCAGACTTGTGATTTTGTTGGTATGTCCAGACAGGGTGCGGAACGCTTCAGTCACTAGAACTGGACTTTCTGAAGTATTCTCTGTATGAAAAGTAATAAACAATCATTCAAAACATAAGCTGATTAACAAATAAAGCCATAAAGACATATAATCAATCACCACTTTGACTGACCAGCAATATGGAACAACTAGAAAGAGACTGAAAAACTAAAAAGAACTTGAAGTATGAGTCTTTGACGATTAAATTAAGTATGTTTAATGATTTTTTTAGGCAACATGTCATACTGTACCAATAACCACATAAAAAATGTATTTGAGATTGCTAATGAACTAACATCTCCAGCTCCAGAAGAAAAATGGAAGAAGCCATTAAACAACAATGACCATATTTGGGTTAATGGGACTTTTTGGGCAATTTGATTCTTAGTGGACCAAACTTCTGGAACATTCTGAAAGTGCGCTGGGCTTCTCACCAATGATGCTGCGCAGGTCGTGGATGTAGACAAGGGCGTTGCTAGAGCCAGAGGCCAGCAGATAGTGCAGCTCAGGCTGGTCGGAGTGTTGGTGGTGCCAACGAAGTGTGTTAATGATCTTATGGTGCTGCTGCACGGTGCACAGTAGCTTCAGACTGGGAGCTGCATATACTTCTATAGCACTGCAAACCACAGAGTACACAGACAATCTTCAATTCAATATGTTGCACATCTACTAAAGCAGGGAAAATTTGTCCTTAGGCTTCGGTTAGAAAACAGACCAAGCCTCATTAAACATACATTTCTTTATATTTTTTTAGGTTTGACTGTATAACTAAAGGTTTATAGGTTTTTACAACACTGAAAACATGTCTCCGTGTACTTCCAAGGACAATATATAGTTAACGTTGTCTAATGCACCAACAATAATGTCAATATTCATGTTTATATGAATTCAAATGGACTTAAACGAGTATACCTTAAAAAAAAAAAAAAACTTTATTATTACTGAAATAATTCTCATACTTAAAGGACACATACAAACATGCAGTATACAGAGCACCATTAGAGAGTTACTCACCCATCTTCATTCCCAACAGCTAAAACTTTCCCATCTGGCTTCCAGCTGAGGTCTGTGTGAGGAGAGAGTTTGTGCTGCACAAAACAAAGACATTTTGAACATTCTGATAAAGTTTTTTGTCGGAGTGCAGCAGAATTAATCGGTTGTGTGTACAGGAAGTGACATACTTGGATGTTGTTGGTGTCACGGATGAGTTTGTCAATGTTTCCAGCCTCCCCGGACAGCTTCCAGGGGTCATGCTGAAAGATGATCCCCTCTCCACCACAGCTGTACAGACTGTATGAGGGCTTGTCTCCAAAGCCTCCTGAGGTCCAAACACATACATAGATGAGAATAAATTCTGTTAAAAGGAACACGATAAAACACATGGAAGCAGTGTTTCCCCAAACAATATGTACAGTGGAGGAAATAATCACTTGATCCCTCACTTTTTTTGTAAGTTTGCTCACTGACAAAGAAACCAATAGTATATAATTTCAATGGTTTATTTTAAGTGAGAGATGGAATATCAAAAATAAAAAAAAAATCACATTTGCACATTGAAATAAATAGTTGATCCCCTAGCAAAATAAGACATAATACTTGGTGGCAAAACGAGATGTTTCTTGTAGTTTATGACCAGGTTTGTGTACATAGCACTAGGAATTTTGGTCCACTCCTCTTTGCAAATCAGCTCTAAATCATTAAGGTTTTGAGGCTGTCGCTTGGCAACTCGAAGCTTCAGTTCTCTCCATAGATTTTCTATGGGGTTAAGGCCCGGAGACTGGCTAGGCCGCTTCATGAACTTAATGTGCTTCTTCTTCAGCCACTCCTTTGTTGCCATGGCTGTATGCTTTGGGTCATTGTTGTGCTGGAAGACCCACCCATGAGCCATTTTCAGTGTCCTGGCAGAGGGAAGGAGGTTGTCACTCAAGATTTTATGGTACGTGGCCCTGTCCATCCTCCCGTCGATGCGGTGACGTTATCCTGTGCCCTTAGCAGAGAAACAGCCCAAAAGCATAATGTTTCCACCTCCATGCTTGACAGTGGGGATGGTATTATTCAGCATTTGACTTCCTCGAAACACATTGAGTTGAGTTGAGGCCAAAGAGCTTGATTTTTGGTCTAATCTGACCACATAACCTTTTCCAAGCACTCTCTGAGTCATTCAGGTGTTCATTGGCAAACTTCAGACAGCTTTCACATGTGCCTTCTTGAGTAGGCGGACTTTGCGGGGACAACAGGATTTTTATCCATTACGGTGTAGTATGTTACCAATTTTTTTTTCTTGGTGACTGTGGTTCCAGCTGCCTTAAGATACTTAACAAGCTCCTCCTGTGTAGTTCTAGGCTGATTTCTCACCTTTCTCATGATCATTCTCACCCCACGAGGTGAGTTATTAGGTTGAGCCTAAGATCGAGATCGATTGATGGTCATTTTGTTTTTCTTCCATTTTCAACAACAATTGCACCAACAGTCTCCTTCTCACCCAGCTTGTTTATGGTTTTGTAGCCCATTCCAGCCTTGTGCAGGGCTACAATCTTGTCCCTGATATCCTTAGACAGAACTTTGGTCTTGGCCATAATAGGGAGGTCAGAGTCTGATTAACTGAGTCTGTGAACAGGTGTCTTTTATATAGGTGACTAGTTGAGACAGGTGTCTTTAATGTGAGTGACGAGTTGAAATTAGGAGTATACATCCTCAGTTCCAAAACCTTTTTCATTTACATTACATTTACATTTATTCATTTGGCTGACGCTTTTATCCAAAGCGACTTCCAGGTTCAGGAAACAATCA
>JBBIGC010151943.1:0-18076 GCA_037576955.1 Lepidarchus adonis | reverse complement strand
TTGCAACCAACACATCTACAAGTCCTGCTACTACAACTACCACTATGGCTACAAGTCCACCTAAAACAGCTAATCTTTATACTACTACATCTATACCTACAACCACAATTAACACCAGGTTTACTACTGGTGCAGCTACAACAGCAGCCATAGCAAACAGTCCTGCTACTACAACGTCCAGCATGGCTACAAATCGGCTTACATCTGCCACTCTTAATTCAGCTACCACAGTAACCACCTCAAGTACTGCTGGTGTGGCCACTGCTGCAGCCAGTACATCTACAACTCTTGGTACTACCATAGCTACAGGTCCACCTACAACCGCTTCTCTAAGTACTACTGCATCTACAACTACTACCATCACTTCCACCACAAATACTACTGATGCAGCCACTACTGCAGCCATTGCAACCAACACATCTACAAGTCCTGCTACTACAACTACCACCACAGCTACAAGTGACTCTATAACTGCTACTCTAAACTCTACTACATCTACACCTACTACCATAACTATCACCCTAAATACTACTAATGCGACCATTACTGCAGCTACTGCAACCTACACATCGACAAGTCCTTCTACTACAACTACCTCCTTGCCTACAAGTCCACCTACAACTGCTACACATAATACCACTACATTTACACCTACTACCATAATTACCACCACAAATACTGCTGATCCGGCTCCTACTGTAGCCATTGAAACCAACAAATTTGCAAGTCTTGCTACTACAACGTCCACCTTGGCTTCAAGTCCACCTACAACTGCTAATCCTTATACTACTACATCTATACCTACAACCATAACTAACACCAGGATTACTACTGGTGCAGCTACAACAGCAGCCATAGCAAACAGTCCTGCTACTACAACGTCCAGCATGGCTACAAGTCAGCTTACATCTGCCACTCTTAATTCAGCTACCACAGTAACCACCTCAAGTACTGCTGGTGTGGCCACTGCTACAACCAGTACATCTACAACTCTTGGTACTACCATAGCTACAGGTCCACCTACAACCGCTTCTCTAAGTACTACTGCATCTACAACTACTACCATCACTTCCACCACAAATACTACTGATGCAGCCACTACTGCAGCCATTGCAGCCAATACATCTACAAGCCCTGCTATTACAACTACCACCATGGCTACAAGTCAACCTACAACTGCTACACTTTATACCACTACATCTACATCTACTACCATAATTACCACCACAAATACTGCTGATCGGGCCCCTACTGTAGCCATTGCAGCCAATACATCTACAAGCCCTGCTAATACAACTACCACTATGGCTACAAGTCCACCTAAAACTGCAACTCTTAGTACTACTACATCTACACCTACTACCACAGTTACCCCCAGAAGTAGTACTGGTACAGCCCCTATTGCAGCTATAGCAAATACGATTACAAGCTCTTCTACTTCAGCTACCATAACTACAGGTCCACTTACAACTCCTAATCGTAATGCTCTTACGTCACCGTTCAGCATGGCTACAAGTCAGCTTACATCTGCCACTCTTAATTCAGCTACCACAGTAACCACCTCAAGTACTGCTGGTGTGGCCACTAATTCAACCAGAACATCTATAACTCCTGCTACTACCAAAACTACAGGTCCACCTACAACTGCTTCTGCAAGTACTACTACATCTGCAACTACTACCATCACTTCCACCACAAATACTACTGATGCAGCCACTACCTCAGCCATTGCAACCAACACATCTACAAGTCCTGCTACTACAACTACAAGTCCATCTACGACTGCTACTTTTAGTACTACTACATCTACACCTACTACCACAGTTACCACCAAAAGTACTGTTGGTGCAGCCACTATTGCAGTCATAGCAACCACAACTACAAGCTCTTCTACTTCAGCTACCACCATCACCTCAGGTCCACCTACAACTGCTACTCTTAATACTACTACATCTACACTTACAACAATACTTACCACTACAAGTACTGCAGGTGCAGCCACAGCAACCAACACACCTACAATCGCTACAATTAATACTAATACATCAGCTCATACTAACATAGGTATGACTGCAACCAACATGACAAGTTCTACTACTTCAACTTCCACCATAACTACAAGTTTATCTAGAACTGCTTCTCTTAATTCTGCTACATCTACTCCTACTGCCATAGTTACCACTAATAATACTACTGGTGCAGCCACTACTGCAGTCAGAGCAACCCATACATCTACAAGTCCTACTACCAGAATTATAAGTCAACCTACAGCTGTTACTAGTAATACTACACCTCTTATGACCATATCTATCACCACAGATACAACTGGTGCAGCCTCTACTGCAACTTTACCAACTACAAATTCTATTACTTTGTCAACAACAATGACTACAAGTTCACCAACTCTTAATACTACTACATCTATACCTACTACCATATTTACTACTGGTGGGGCCACTACTGCAGCCATTGCAAGCAACTCATCTACAAGTCGGGTTACTACAGCTACCAGCATAGCTACAAGTCCACCTACAACTGCAACTCTTAATATTACATCTACTGCTACCAACACAAATATTACTGATGTAGCCACTCTTGCAGCCATAGCAAGCAACGCGTCTGCCAGTTCTACTCCTCTATCTACAACTGCTACTACAAATACTACTACGGCTACTCCTACAGCTACAGTTATCATCAATAATACAACCTTTGCAGCCACAGCAACCACCACATCTACAAGTGCTACTACGTCAGCTATCAACACAGCTCCTAGTACTTCACCGTTTACTTCTACTACTACATATACCACCACAGCTACTGCTCCAACTCCATCTGCTACTAGTAAGTCTACATCTTATGGCATTATTACAGCAACCACAGCTACAAACCCAAGTGCAGCTCCACCACTAACTGCTATACTTACTACTGTTTCTTCAACTTCAATTCCAAAAAAGTTGGGATGCTTTGTAAAATGTAAATTATAATAGAATGCAATAGTTGCAAATATCATAAAACCATAAGTCGAGTGAAGTTCATTTTATTTGTATAGCGCTTTTTACAACTGACGTTGTCACAAAGCAGCTTTACATAATTGACAAAATCCAGGTAAGATGGCTGGAAATGAAAAGAGCAGTATAGAAAGGCAGAGTCTTTTAGAAGTAATTATGGTTAGAGGTTCACCAATCTGCTTAAACACATCTAACAATTGTGGAACAATTACAGAATAATGTTCCTCAATGTAAAATTGTGAACTATTTGAATATCTTGTCATTTACTTTACATAATAACAATAAAAGTATTTAACAGTCTTAAGAATCTCTGTGTTTAAGGGACAATGTCCTAAAATAGGATAACCATGATCCTCAGACATGTCATGGAAATCACTGCATTGGTTCAGAAACACTTCCAGAAATCATTGTCTGTGAACAGAGTGTGTTATGTCTTTCATACACTGCTCAAAAAAATAAAGGGAACAAAATGATGCGGTGGCAGATGGTCTCCTGACTAAATCATTCGCCAACTAACTACTGGACTGTTCGTGGTGCAATGTGGTGTTGGTGGATGGAGCGAGACATGATGTCCCAGATGTGCTCAATTGGATTCAGGTCTGGGGAAAGGGCGGCCAGTCCATAGCATCAATGCCTTCATCTTGGAACTGCTGACACACTCCAGCCACATGAGGTCAAGCATTGTCTTACATTAGAGGGAACCCAGGGCCAAACGCACTAGCATATGGTCTCACGAGGGGTCTGAGGATCTCATCTCGGTAACTAATGCAGTCAGGCTACTTGACTACGATAAAATGGCATCATAGTATAAGAATTTATTTTTTTACTGAACTAACCTACCGGCAGTCCAGACCTTTCACCAAATGAAAACCTTTGGTGCATCATAAAAAAAAAATAATAAGAGAGAACAAGAAAAGAACAAGAATTGTTGATTTTTTTTTTTAGAATTTTTAATCACCACAAGGATGTGTTCTGTTGTAAATAATTCTGGGTTTTTTTGCTTTTCCAAATCATTGCATTCTGTTTTTATTTACATTATTTACACATTGGCCCAACCTTTTTGGAATTGGAGTTCATTCCATTTATTCCTATTACCAGAACCTCCATCACTGCTGTCTCTATTAAGTCACTACCACAGAGAATAGTCTGCCCAGCAACTGTAAAGCCTCCTTGATTCTGACAGAACTGCATTTTCGTCTCTTGCTCCCACAGAAGCTAACACGGGGGATCATGAAGGGGCAGCTATTAACACCACAGCACCATCTACAGAACCGAACCCCACTCTAACAGCGTCAGCCCTCAAAACTCTGATGGCAAGCCAAACCATATTTCTGCCAGCAGCAACATTTAATGCTTCATCCACAGGTACACAACAACCTGCGTTGTTGTTATGGTGTTAAAATGGTGTTAAAAATGAAAGTGAAAGTAACTTTAATAAAATGCTAAGAAAAATGCAATACATAGCCTTAGGTGGGTGAATGTTTCCCTCTGGTGGACCAACAGAGGAAGTGCCGAGGGCAAAATACAGTAGACGGTTATGTAAGGTGTTTCAACTCACGTCAAAATTCAACTTTTAACCTGTTCTGTCACTCGTGGCCGTTTCACCAGAGTATCCAGTGATTTTTCTTCAATACTGGAAAGGAAAATTTTCCTTATACAGCACAGACCAATATCATACATATAACAGTTTAAAGGGTCCGTTTGTTGTCAGTTTTCAAATAAAAGAGTCTGTTGTTGAATTTAACATGTGCTACATGTGCTTAACATGTGCTTCAACATGTGCTACAGCCCATTTGGTCAACAAATTTAGCCTGTTTTGAATTAATAGTTTTTGTGATGTCACAAAAGCCACTGTATTTACATACACCACCCCAGCCCCAGGTCTTTTCCCTTGTCTATTCATGAAGTTATACACCACAAACAAATATCAT
Organism: Lepidarchus adonis; assembly: GCA_037576955.1. Taxonomy (NCBI): domain Eukaryota; kingdom Metazoa; phylum Chordata; class Actinopteri; order Characiformes; family Lepidarchidae; genus Lepidarchus; species Lepidarchus adonis. The sequence continues at coordinate 13,137 of JBBIGC010151943.1, read as the reverse complement.
TTGCTTATCAGTTAAAGGACTTGCATATTAGTAACAAAAAGCTGTTTCATTCTAAGTAATAAAGAGAGTATGAAAGATTGCCATGAAAACAAACTCATACAGATGTTGTAAGCTCAAAAAATGTTCACTAATGTTCTTCACTAAGAAAACAGCAGAAAGCGTATCTGCATATACTACCAGTCATAAGTTTGGACACACCTTCTCATTCAATGTTTTCCTTATTTTTACTACTTTCCAAATTGTAGATACATACTGAAGACATCAAAAATATGAAGCAAGATAAGTGGAATTATATAGCAAAGACAAAAATGATAAATAACTCTAAATATGTTTTATATTTTATATTTTAGCCAAGCTTTGCCTGAAATGGTTTTCACTTCTCAGGTCAGGGCCTGGTCAGGGTTAATTTGTGGATTTTGGTTTTGGGATTGGTGCACAGCTCACAGCTCTATTTGACGACTGTTAAAATTCATATTATTTCAAGAACCATTCAGCTCAGTAGAGATATCATTACTTTAAGAACTGAAGGGCAGTCAGTTCGGAAAATTGCAAAAACTTTAAATGTGTCCAAACTTTTAACTGGTAGTGTATGTATGAAAGATATTCACAGCAAGTTTTAAAACAGCATGGGCCTTGAAAGATTTTTTGAATATAATAATTTCTCTTTACCTCATCCAGATTCAACATTGACGGTGCAGTGCAACTTATCTCAGTTCTGCAACAACCAAAGTAAGCAAAAAAATCTGTTTGTATATTTATAAAAATATATAATCATTTTCTTCACTAAGTAAAATTTTAAATAATAATAATAATAATAATAATAATAAAAATTTGAATTTAAATAGCGCCTTTCTCAAACCCAAGGTCACTTTACACAGCAAAAAAACAATCAGAAACCAAAAATGAATTGAAACACAAAAGCAGTGACAAACAAACAGCTGGATTAGAAAAGGGGGGGGGAGTATGAACAGAGAAAATCAGTGAGTGGGGGTGACATGTTTAGATCTTTTAGTTAATGTGAGAACACGAGTTCTGCACATACTGGAGCCTGGCTAATGTTCTAATTGGGAGACCAAAGAGTAGAGCATTGAAGTAATCAAGTTGGGAAGTTACAAAAGCATGAACAAGTATTTCCGCATCCTTCAGTGAATGTGAGGAGCAGAGGCAAGTGATGTTTCTTAGGTGAAAAAACGCCTTTTTCACAACTATGTTTATGTGAGAATCAAATGACAGAGAAAAATCATATATAAATGATACATTTCTCCCTTTTCTCTCTGTCCCTCCCTCTCCACCTTCCCTAGCATCATACTACTGGATGTATTTCAGTGTTGTGGCTGTAGGGTCCAATAAGACTGAGCAGGATTTCCAGGCCTGGGTATGTACATAATTTATTGTACAAAATTTTGCACCTATTTTTCATCTTACTTTTGTCTTTTTATGCCTTTCTTCAGTTTTCAGACCTTTTTATTCCTAAATGTGACCCTGAGGGTCTGATGCAAGGCTCTACAAACAGAGTTGCCACAGATGGAGCTACAACCAGAACAGGAAGTACTTCTACTTCATGCCAGAATAACTCTCCAGTAAGCGTTCTTGGCAATGTTTTTATGAAAATAATATTCATAAACAAGATCCTAACAATGCACCAGGATTTATAAAGTATGATTGAAACCCAGTGTGATTTGGAAGTCTTTGTTTGTTACAGTACATTAGTGTGGACTGTGAAGAAAAGAAAAATTTCAAGTGAGCTACACACATTTCTATTAAAGCTACAAAATATTAGTATCTGAATTAAACATGTGACGAGTAACTGTCTAATGTTCCCTCCAACACAGGAAGACTAACTGCAGCGTACTGATTGAGTCAAATCTGCCCATTGACACATGCTCTATGAGACGGCTGCTCCAGGATCACAACAGAAAACCTTTCTTCCATGTTGAATTACAGGGAAAGGTGGAGAGAGTGGGTGGGTGAGACCAAAGATGGCTTGACTTGAATGAATTATTTATGTAGTTTATAAAGAGGCTCTGCGTAAGAGGTGATCAATCATCTACCAATGACCCACAATAATGCTGGAGTCAAATGGGCCGTTGATTGTGCACTTTGTAATTTGTCTCGATAGGAAGAAACCTGTGCCGAGATGAGAAAATGGTGCCCCCTAGAGATGGATTTGTATATTGTAAATCCTCCATGCCTTCCTCTGAAGTGTGTGAGGCAGACCAACCAATCAATGTCACATGGTATGAGTGGTCTTCATGCTCTCCCGTGCTTCTGTTTAGTAGTTCAGTGTTTCAGGACCTATCAGATCTTTTCACTGCCTCATGTTTTCTTCACTAGCTCATATGAGAAGAAAAGCTTCATCCCTCAAGACCCGATTAAGAATTATTCACAGCTCTGTGACAGTGAGTATTAACTAGGGGTGTAACAAATAATCAATTTGTATCAATGCATTGACCAAAATAGTGCCCGATCCAGCGTATCGATCTGATTCCACACTTCATTTTCTTTCATTTTACTGCAGGTAACTTATTTATCACAGTATTTTACCTTAAAAATAAAAGGTTCAGATTATAATCTGCGGTTGTAATAATCTGAGGTCATGGAAATGTAGCAAGTCGTGTTCAATTCCAGCTCATTACATACTGACCACAGACCCCATTATCGAACCAAATCACATCGCTGAAAATTTTAAGGTATCAAAAGAGAATGGATCGTTTGCTAAAATAATGGACATAGAATTGTGAGGACACGTGATTTACACTCCTGGTATTAACCGTACAACCAACACCTTCATAAAAAAACTTGGAATAGCTTTGTAGTGCTTGGTGAAGTTTAAACTGTTTGATACTGTTTGAAGCTAGTAAGTGGGGATTACAAGTTTTAAAGGGAGAAGTTGTTGAAAAATATCATTCAAAATGTACAGTATGTAAATACAGTGGCTTTTGTGACATCACAAAAACTATTAATTCAAAACAGGCTAAATTTGTTGACCAAATGGGCTGTAGCACATGTTGAAGCACATGTTAAGCACATGTAGCACATGTTAAAAAGTATTTGAGAAGCTAATATACATACAGTACTGTGCAAAAGTCTTTTGTGCAAATTGTTCCCATTTATCTCAGCAGTGAGAGTCTTTCTGCAGCACAAACAGGAGTTATTGTTATAATAAATGCAAACAAACAAAAAAATTTGTAAAAAAAAAAATCTAATTTTGTAGTGTGTGTAAAAAGTAGTTGATGTGTGTTGTTAGCTGTTAGAACAGCGCAGGTTTGGTGCCTTCAGACATTGCATGGAGGTGAAACTCTCTCATCAGCAGCACTTGATTTAACCACTGATTGAGCCCAAACCATGGATTTGATGGTTTCTACAAATAATTCCAGCTTTCACAAGGAGAACTCTGGAAATGGGAACCAAACACATTGGCAAACATGTGCAGTTCACTGTGTTTATTTTATTTGAATTAATTCTAAATGTAGTGATCGGAAAATAAAACAATAAAAGCACTTACTGCCTCAAAACTACTCTTTACCGTTCCCTTTTGCACAGACTTTTGCACAGTAATGTAAGCTTAAAAATTGTTTTTGAATCTTGCACAAGTGATAGAAGCATCACAATCTGCATGCTTACTAATCACACAAACTTTACATGTAGGTCAGTGTTATTCTCAAATGTTCTTACTTATTGATTTCTAATGATATATGATATATGCAAAACTAAACAATTCAGACATACCAGTGGGGTAAAATTGTGTAATTAGTTTTCTTGCCTAATTTGTGCTTTAATGTAATGTTCACTGTTTAATATCTCAGACGAAACACAGCACCATTGTGACTGTAGCAGATTCTGCAGATATTCAGGTGAGCATTCACTTCTTAACACTTATCTTTTGCATGTTTTTGTTTTGTGTGCTCTGAATTCTGACTCTTTTTTCTGTCCCTGTTTCAGGAGCGTTTTATGCACTTCATCTTAATATCAGCAGTCTTGATGTTACATTTGACGATGTCAAGAAAACAGTGAGTACTGTAATGAGGAGATGTAAACATACTGTAGAACCCAAATCAGGTTCAGTCTCGGTAGCAAAAGCCCTGAAAAACCTGAGACATCGTCCATTCAGTTTGAGGCTGTTGATGCTTACATGAGTCCAAGAGAAAACATACTGATGTCATGTTTGGGTTTTTTTTGGAGGGGTTGCCCTGAATGACAAAAAAACATCTAAAAGTTTCTTGAACTTTCAGCTGTGCATCACCTAGGATCAAACTATCACAGTCTTCTCTTTATAAAGCCTTGTTTAAACAGTTGTTTCACCCAGGATTCCTTTTTAAAGGTTAAGGAATGGTAGACAGCTATGTTTGAGCTTTTGATTTCTTCAGGTTTGTTGTTCTCTAGTCAGCCTACCTGTGGTAACCAATGAGAGTATGCCACAATCTCCAACAAATCAGATTTGGTCATTTGTAACTAAATATCTAAACACTTCATTCAAATTACTCCAGTCACATTTAAGTCCTAGAAGAGTAATGAGAAAGGTTTTATGTCCTTTTTTTACATTCAGTGTTTTTGAACCCACTAGATAACTCAGCTGGACTGTACCTGCAACCAGAACATCTTGCCGTATGTACCTCACTCAGAAAGAACCAACACAGCTCCTTCTATGCATACTTTACTTTAGAACAACCTACTTATATGTATAACAAGGTTTCTTTTTCATAGGTCTCTTTGTAATGTTTCCAGGAACTATCAGGTACACTGGTCTTTATTGGCTTTAATTGTGTTTTGATTGTTACACACCAACCAGCCATAGCATTCACACCACAGACAGTTACTTCTTTACAATGGCACCTGTCAGTGAGTGGGATATTTTAGGCAGTGAGTGATGTGCTGGAAGCAAGAAAACATGATGAGCATATGAGGATCAAAGACACCTTGACTAGACCCTAATTGTGATGGCTTGATGCATGTTGGGTGTGAGGGCTAGCCTCTCTGGCTGGATCCCAAAGAGGTGTCAAATGTCAATACTGGCATAGTGCACATACAGTAGTACTCAGTCTGAAACATCTAAGTATGTTCGAGACATCAACTTTTCCGGTATTCTGGACAAAAGTCATGGCAGAAAACCCTGAGATCGCCACAACAGAGCTGAAAACTTATTTTGAAAAGAAAGTTTATGCATTGCCATAGCGACCAGAGCGCATTAGGGGCAGAGAGGAGGACAATATTACCGCATTTCAGGAGGACGCTGCTAATAAAGTTATAAAATTACACAGTGGATTCATGTTTATTACTGTATTTACAAAATACCACAGTTTTTGTGTTGGTCGTATCATTTTATTTTGTTGAATTTATCCGCGACACCTTAGGCCAGTCCCTGAAAATATTGTCTGATATTAAACACATCCATGGTGCCAAAAAGGTTGGGGACAGCTGATCTATACCACATTAGGCAGGTGGTTTTAATGTTATGGCTGATTAGTGTAATTGTCTGCTTAAATGATTTCTGAAAGCTTGTTTTGGTTTGATTGTAGGGTGTGCACATAGAGTGTCACGGTGATGGAACAAGGTAATCTTTACATTGCTTGGTTGTACGTTTATGTCACTTGGCCCCATTCTAGGGTCTTTTTGCCAATATTTCAGTGCAGTGTTACCTGGTAGAGTAAAGGCATGGCTCTCTCTCAGGCTCTATAGCTGTTGGGTCGCCCTGGAACTCTATCAGCCTTTAGACACGTGTGCAGTCAGTGAGGCACTGTCAGCCCTATTTCAGTCCAGCACTTTCATCACCTATGATGGCACAGTCACTAGATTGGGTAAGAATTGTAATATCATATATATGTACACCATGCATACATTTTTATAATATACTCTTAACAACCGAATGTTCTAAATCTCATTGTTGCTTGTTGTTTTTACTCTCTATTTCTGCTTAGCAATGTGTGGTTTGCCTAGTGATTCTACTGATCTTCTTTTCATCTCAAACTTTACCTGGGTCTCTGCAAACATCAGTGCTAAACAGATCTGCAAACTAAATCCATTCTCTCTCAGCACTGAGTTTAAATGGTAAGTGATGTGGTCACTACAATTATTCAGAATAATTGAATTAGCTAACACATGAATAGCCATGGATCTTGCAGCCTTTGGGGGAATTTACTGTAAATTGTGTTAAAGGTTAGATGTTAACTATTATGTGAGTGTTAAAAGGGACAATCTGTTTGTTTTTCCACAGTGAAAAGGGTCAGACACTGTCTGTGCTTCTAAACGAGAGCTGTACTGTTCCACCTTTTAACATTGGTACAAGCCCAAGCAAAACATCATATGTAACACCTTGTGCTACCACTATAGAGTCCAGAACAGCTTCCTTTAATCAAGCTAGCTCGGTGAACATGCAGTCAAGCAGCACATTGAATGTTACCACAACATCTCCTAAAATTGCATTAACAGTATCCAGTGCTGTAACATCATTCAATACTACTGTCACACCACTCAGTCCTACGCTAGCATCCTTCAATGCAACAGTTACACCGTCCAATTATGTGGCTTCATCAATCAATAGTTCAGTCATAAAGCCCAACGCTACAGCATCACCTCCTGATACAACAGTAACATTATCCAACACTGTTCCACCATTCAATACTACCGTCACACCACTCAGTCCTACAGTAACACCCTTCAATGCAACTGTTACACCATCCAATTTTGTGGCCACGTCAATCAGTAGTTCAGTCATAAAGCCCAATGCTACAGCATCACCTCCCAATACAACAGTAACATTATCCAACACTGTTCCACCATTCAATACCACCGTCACACCACTCAGTTCTACAGTAACATCCTTCAATGCAACTGTTACACCATCCAATTTTTTGGCCACGTTAATCAATAGTTCAGTCATAAAGCCCAATGCTACAGCTTTACCTCCCAATACAACAGTAACATTATCCAACATTGTTCCACCATTCAATACCACCATCACCCCACTCAGTCCTACAGTAACATCCTTCAATGCAACAGTTACACCACCCAATTATGTGGCCACATCAGTCAATAGTTCAGTTATAAAGCCCAATTCTACAGCATCACCTCCCAATACAACAGTAACATTATCCAACACTGTTCCACCATTCAACACTACCATCACACCACTCAGTTCTACAGCAACTTTCTTCAATGCAACAGTTACACCATCCAATTTTGTGGCCACGGCAATCAATAGTTCAGTCATAAAGCCCAACGCTACAGCATCACCTCCCAATACAACAGTAACATTATCCAATACTGTTCCACCAGCTACAGTCACACCAGCTAAAATTACAACCACAGCAGTTCATTCAACCACTACACTCAGTAGTACACCCACGGCGATTAGTACACCATACAACGCTACAATCCTGCCAGCAGATTCTAATAGGGCTAATATTCAATTCAACACCATTTTTAATACTACAATAGCAACACAAATTCCTCAAACCACCCCCAAACCTAGCCTTACAAACCTCAGCACAATTCCTACAACTGACAAAACACAGTACATTACAAGGCTTTCAAAAGACACAACACTTGTTGACACATCACAGCTTGCACACTATGATGTAACAACCTCTGTTTTGCTAAATCATTCATACTCAAATGAAACAGCACGCAATCTCAGTAAGACACTGGCAAATACAACCACACCGCTTGTTGCTACTGCAAGTTACAGTACACCAATACCTCTGAATGCATCAGCTTTCAGTGCTTCTAAACCATACTGGAATAGAACAGAGCTTGAAAAAACAGCAAATGCAACAGCATCTACAAACACAACACTGAACAACACTGTTTCACCTTTTTACACAACAGCATCATTTCAGAGCAAAATGGTTTCTAACACGGCTCAAAATGTTACGCGCACAGCGCACTCAAATAACACAAGTTCCCCACTATCCACAACCGAGAGCAACATAGAACCAAACACTACACTGAATCATCTAAACTCTACAAATGCTAATGTAACAACTGGAACACACTTTAGTCCACATGCAAAACCAACTAGTTGGGCAACTAGTGAGGAGTACATTACTATTAACACATCTACCACATCAGCCTTTACACTTAATAACACAAGAGACTTTTACAATGGCACAAAAGAACTTTTGAATGTAACAGACACCAGTGTAACAGCAGTTCCCTTTAACTCAACAACACTCAATACCACAGCACTGCAAAACACAACACAATTTAATGAAACAGTAGAGCTCAGTATCACAACCTCAGATCCTACCACAACGTGGACGAACACAACATCTAGAGAAATGAATACTGTAGAGGAGATGTCTTTTCTGTCCAATTTTACATCAGAGCCCACTGATCAAGGTAATGAAAGTTCTCCCGATCTTAATATGAGATCAAGCCCTTCATTAAGCTTAGCCATCACCAATAACACCACAGATGATATTTTCAATACGACGTCCAGCCCAGACAGCATTTCAGACACGAGCCAGACCAGCTCTGCTACCACTGGCAATGTGGTAAACCTTGACGCTGTTGTGCTCACCAGTAAAGTATCTACAACAGTGGTAGCACAAAATGTAGACCCTCCAGACCCTCCAAGCACTACACCAGCTTCTGGTTTTCAACCAGCAGTGCATACAACGTTCACCACCATCAGCACTACAGTGACAGGTGAGATCAGAGTTTCTTCTTATTTATCTTTCCAGGACCTTCCACAGCTGTACTTCTAAATACTGTAGGTTTTACAGAACACAAGCAAATGTTATTTATATGAACAAAAACTGTAGCTAAATTACTAGCAAAGCTATGGTTTTTTTAAAAGGTACTTAGCCATGATAATTATACATGATCATTTTACATAACTTAGAGGAACTGCATGTTATCCATCCAGCAGCCAGTTTAAGTGGTATAATATGAAAGGTGCAGTCCCAGCTAGTGGGTGAAAACAAATAAAAAAGTATAAATTCCAATAAGTTTGAAAATCTATGCTGTTAGAAAGGTATAGGTATAATGAAGCATGATTTAGAATAGGCATCTGCCAAGGTACCTACTCTTACACATTTAAATGACATGTAGATAGATAGATAGATAGATAGATAGATAGATAGATAGATAGATAGATAGATAGATAGATAGATAGATAGATAGAAAAGGTTGTGGTTTTTTTTGGGGGGGGGGGGTGTTTTGTTAAACAATATTACATGTAATCAGTGCAGTGTGAAACCTCAAAATAGACCCAGTAATAGATATAAACATGTTATGCCGGCATATATATTATATGGCTAGATTTCGTTCCTTTGTTATTTCTTTCTTGGACATTGTCATTCATAAGTCACTGATATTTTTCTAGATTTATTGTAGCATGTACATTATAGCATTATAGCACATTACATTTTTACCTCATATTCTGCAGAAACCACAATGGTAAATGTTAACACTGAGACCAATCAGCTTCTGAACCTGACTGAGAACCCAGAATTTTCCAAACTGAACATCACTGAGATTGAACAGCTGGTCAGTCGAGTAGAGAATGTGCTGTCCTCTCCCAGCATCAGCCCTGACACAGGTCAGACAGTGCTGTCCGTCATCAGCAACATGCTAAATTCTGAAATTGCTGTGGCTTCCTCTTCCAAACGGTAAGAGCAACCTCCACAGCATCGAAACTGAGAAATACTGTCAAATCTAAAATGGAATAATGGAATAATGCTGTAAGTTGCTGTTGTCAGTTTGATTAGGGCTGTGGATACACTGGCACTGAAGCTGATCATTACGGGCACAACAGCGAGCCTAACAGCTGGGTCAGTTTCTCTAATGGTGACAAAAATTAATGGAATGAACTTCATGGGAACAACATTCTCAGTCTCAGACACAATGACCTTACAGGTAAAGTACAACCCTTAAGCCGTGTGCAGTAAAAATCTTCATTTTTTGTTACATTTCTTCCGAATAGTTCTAAAGAAATGTAAAGATTCTCAAAATCTTCTGCTGTAGATGATGAAACATGTTCATCTACCTTTCTTTAAATGCTGCTCCCACCGTACACTTCTTAAACACTGCTTCTCAACCATGTGTCCCTGTATCTCCCGCTGAATTAATAGTTTGTTCAGTACTGGTATTGTTCCTAACCATTCAAAAAGTACCTTGGATCCTGATAACCTTATTAATTAAAGATGTATTCCAAATATCTTCCAAAATGTATGCTATCCAGCAGTAAATCCACCTAATTAATAATCTGTTTCAGTCTGGCTTTTGATCACTCCACAGTACTGAGACTGTGTTTCTTCTTGTCACCAATGGTCTCCTTCTGAATGGTGATAATGGTACGGCTACTATTCTCCTTCTTCGGGGTCTAAACTCTGCTTTTGATACTGTTAATCATAAAATCTTTCTTTCACGTCTCTCTGCGGTTGGGTGGGACTTGCCTGGAACCTTCTGTTTCCAATGGTCATAACCACTGCCCACTTTTTAATACTATACTTTTCAAAACTATACAACTCAATTCTGCCACCTACCAACATCTGTGCACGGAAAACTTTTAAAACCTTTTTTTAACCATAAGCCATCAGCTACACAAGCTATTAACTGTTTTCTTTTTTTTAATCGTCTTATTTTTAAGTCATTATCATCCTACTTTTGCTTTATCTTTGCTTTATTTTTATCAGTTTAACATATGCCTGAGGTGCAGGGTGCTGCAGTTGGTAATGCTGTGGTATCACAGCAAGAAGGTCCTGTGTACAATCTCTGTGCTTTTCTGTGCAGAGTTTGCATGTTTTCCCCATGATTGTGTGGGTTTTCTCAGAGTGCTCATGTGTCCTCGCACTGTCCAAAGGCATTTTGATTTTCTACTCTAACTTGCCCATTGGTGCAAGTATGCCCTGTGATGGGTTGGCCTCCTGTCCAGGGTGTACCCGGCCTTGGGCCCATAACTCCCTGTGACCCAAATGAAATAAGCAGTTTGGAGAATGAATGAGCGTGTGTGTGTGTGTGTGTGTGTGTGTGTGCGCGCGCAATGTTTGTACAGATTCAAGGCAGGAGAAGAAGGTCTGTGAGTAGCACTTCTAAAAATTCCATCAAGCTCCCTGCAACTCTGACACAAACCCTCTCCTCAGACGAGAAGGAACAGGCAACGAGGATCCAGTTCACTTACTTCAATACAAGCACCTTGTTCCAGGTAAAGAAAACAGGAATTCAGAAATAAAACATACAGTCTATATTTTTCCCCCCTACACACACTGCACAGAGTTAACAATTCATGGCCAATAAACCAGTAGACAGTTTCATTAAATATTTCATTAAAGTTACCATTGCTGAAATAAGACAATGAGCGTGGATACTAAAATGTTTGCATTATATATTTTTTATTATAATAAAACCATATCTCTGGAATGTTAGCTTTAAATAAAATTTGTAACATGATAGCATGCAAAGTAATTTGGGTTTTCTCATCTGTCTTTTCTTAATGAACATTACGAAATGGTTTTAGATGGTTTAAAATTTTGCTTTCAGTTGGTTATAACAGACAATACATAAGGACTCACATGTTCTTTGCTCCAGGAGAAAACCAATGTTTCCGGACAAAACAGGTTTGTCAACAGCCATATTCTTGGGACGAGTGTAGCTAACCTGTCCATCAAGGGGCTGATAGACAACGTGGTTTTCACTCTGAAGAATAACTATTCTGTAACAGTAAGTCCACTCACTCATACTGTATAAGCATCTCAAACAAACATGGCCACTTCTACCTTTCTCATTTCTCTTTCCTCATCAACAGGGAAACCTGAGTTGTGTCTTCTGGGACTTTGAAAAAAATGGTAGGATGGTCAACATCACATAGTTTATTGTTTCATTCATGGTTTTAAACCAGTATTTATTTCTTTGTGGCAGTTACATTTACTTACACTCTATTAGTCCATTTAAATTTTTTGTTTAAAAATTTTTTTCATGAATTAGCAATAATTAGTTGGCAGTTTGCAAGGAAATTATTGATTTTTCTTTCATTTTTCTACTGCACTCTATAATGTTAATAAGCAACAATGTATATGCATGTTTAGCCAGAAAGTGATCATTATTGTTATATTTCCATATACTTCCATACAGTATATTCCAGAAACGTTTAGACATTTTGTTAAAAAGAATTTAATGCTTTGGCTGACCACACAGATTGTGTTTTGTAAATATAAACAGAGATTGATTTTAATGTCTGCAGGATAAAAAAAAATAATGACATTAACAAAATTTCACAAATAGCAGTTGAACTAAGAACAGATGAGATGATCATGATTGAGTATCAAAGAAGCATCCACCAAAAGCTTAGTCTTTACAATCTAAGATGGCTAATGGTGTTGAAGTACTCCAGCGCCTCATGAAGAAGAGAACAGCAACAATGGACTGTTGAGCCGCTGAAGCCTTGTAACCATCAGGAATGGGCACAAATTCCACTGGCATAACTTTTAACATAACAATTAGTCTGATCAGTTCCCAAACAACTGAAAAGTAAAATGAAAAGCACAGGTGATGTAACACAATGGAAAACATGCCTTTTCTTGAGTTATTCTGAAATCAATTCTAAATCTGTTTATATTTACAAAATACTGTAACTTGGTCAGTTTAAACTGGAATCTTTGTACTTTCTTCAAATTAAATTAAGGGTCAAATGATTTAACAAATGACAAGTTCTTGTTTTTATTGCATTTTACAAAATGTCCAACAATTTCCAGAACTGTTTGTAGTGTTTTTTAAGCTCTCTTATGTTTCCAATTTATCTTTGTTTCAGTACGCTATTTTGGAAAATGCATGCTGTTGTAAATGGAGTTTAGCACTAAGGCCATTAAGAAATAATGGTATGATGGAAATGTGTTTTGGTTATTTGTAGGTGGATTAGGAGGTTGGAATGATTCTGGATGTGTCCTGATGAACACCAGCACTGAAAACCAAACAGTTTGTGGCTGCAATCACCTTACTAGCTTTGCTGTGCTAATGGTGAGCATGCAAACTCTAGCATTTAAACATTTGGATTCATCATCTTCCTGCAGTGTCACCTGCAGGAAAAAAAATTAAAAATCTGTGGCGACGGATTCGCAATCCATTCCCTCAGTTTATAAACCATACCCACGAATTCTTAAACTGTTCCCTCGGTTTTACAAACCGTACCCACGAATTTCC